>CM035174.1:47122781-47235058 GCA_020205615.1 Panax quinquefolius | reverse complement strand
AAACTTCAATAATTCATAATAAATAACCTTTATCGAAAAATTCAAATCTCGCTTTTAATCCATAGGAAATTGAATTTCTTACAACTTTGTAAAGAAAGTTTTCCAAATTCAAACGAAAAATGACCAAAATCCACATACCAAGATTTTCAACACATCTTAAAATTCATGACAAATCATAATGCTAATTTTTAATCTGCTCAAAATTTGTGGACATATACTCAACTTATATATATATAATATATCCAAAATTACAACGATCTAACTACGAATCAAAATTATAACTCACACAATAGAGCTTAAGAACACTATTTTAATTTTTTGACTATAAGTCCCTCGTACTCAGCCTCACTTAGATAATCTGTTAAAAAAATACTCCATAATAAATCATAATGGAGTAAAATTCATGAATAAAGATCAAAACATGGATACAAACAAAGATAGTAACCATTATGTACATTCGGGACAAAAGAATATAAAATTTTATTTTTCTATGAATAATGTTATCATAATACATGTGAATAGTAACTCCGACACAAAAGGTAGAAATTTCAAAGAAAAATCATATCATGAACAAAGACTCGTGAATAGTACCGTATTTATGAATAATGTCGAATATCGTGACAAGTAACCTCGACACGAAAAGGTAAAAATTTATAAAAAATTCATACCAATATTTCTCAGATAATGATATTGAGAGAATAACATCATTTACTAAGAAAATAACATCCCTTACCTCAAAAAGAACAAAGATTTAATTGGAATATCGAATGAAATGTTGAAGGAAACTTGCACTGAATAGCAACTCTCAAAATATATAAATACTCACAAAATACGCCCGATAATCTAGAGAGAGGAAACTTGTTTCTAATGTGATTTTCAATTCTAACTAAGCACCCTATTTATAGGAAAATGCTAGAACGCCAAAGGAGACTAAATTAATACAATAATAATAATAAATTTTCATACGCATGCCAAATTTCCAACCAAGACCAAATTATCAGCCATCACAAGTGGGGCCCACAAAATATCAGCCAACTTTTCCCAACAACCAAAAGTATGGTCCACCCATATTTTTAATAAAAATATTTATTTCCGAAACTTCAATAATTCATAATAAATAACCCTTTTATCGGAAAAAATTCAAATCTCATTTTTTATTCCATAGGAAATTGAATTCTCACAACTTTGTAGAAGAAAGTTTTCCAAATTCAAAAACTAAAATGACCAAAATCCACATACGGAAGATTTTAACACATCTTAAAATTCATAACAAATCATACGTTAATTTTTAACGGTTCTACTTTAGACAATTCAAGTTAAAAATACTCCATAATAAACCATAATGGAGTAAAATTCAAGAATAAAGATCAAAACATGGATACAATCAAAGATAGTAACCATAATAGACATCTGGGACAAAGAATAGAAAATTTTATTTTTTTGGTGAATAGTGTACGTGTTATGAATAGTGTCACGTATCGTGAATAGTAACCCCAGACACAAAAAGGAAGAAATTCGAAAAGAAAATCATACTTTGTGAACAGTATTTCTCGTGAATAATACCGTATTTGTTAATAATGTCGTGAGCGTGAATATTATCGTATACTTGAATAGTAACCTTGACATGAAAAGGTAAAAATTTCATAAAAAATTCATACCAATATTTCGGTATAATGATATTGAGAGAATAACATCATTTACGAAGAAAATAACATCCCTTACCTCAAAAGAACAGTATTTTTGACTGGAATATCGGATGAAATGTTGAAGGAAACTTGCACTGAATAGCAACTCTCAAAATATCTAAATACTCACAAAATACACTCGATAATATAGAGAGAGGAAACTTGTTTCTAGTGTGATTTTCAATTCTAACTAAGCACCCTATTTATAGGAAAATGCTAGAAACATGAAGGAGACTAAATTAATACAATAATAATAATAAATTTTCTCGCATGCCAAGTTGCCAACCAAGACCAAATTATCGGCCATCACAAGTGGGGCCCACAAAATATCAGCCAACTTTTCCCAACAACCAAAAGTATGGTCCACCCATATTTTTAATAAAAATATTTATTTCCGAAACTTCAATAATTCATAATAAATAGCCCTTTTATCCAGAAAAATTCAAGTCTCATTTTTATTCCATAGGAAATTGAATTCTCTACAACTTTGTAGAAGAAAGTTTTCCAAATTCAAAACGAAAAATGACCAAAATCCACATACGGAAGATTTTCAACACATCTTAAAATTCATAACAAATCATACGTTAATTTTTAACGGTTCAAAATTTGTGGACATATACTCAACTTATATATGTATAACATATCCAAAAATCACAACGATCTAACTATTGAATCAAAATTATAAATCACATGATAGAGCTTAAGAACACTAATTTAATTTTTTGGACTATAAGTCCCTCGTGCAGATTTCACTTTAGATAATTCAAGTTAAAAATACTCCATAATAAACCATAATGGAGTAAAATTCATGAATAAAGATCAAAACATGGATACAATCAAAGATAGTAACCATTATAGACATTTGGGACAAAGAATAGAAAATTTTATTTTTCGGTGAATAGTGCCCTATTTGTGAATAGTCTTGAGTATCGTGAATAAGTAACCCCAGACAAAAAGGTAGAAATATCACAAGAAAAATCATACTTCGTGAACAGTACTCGTGAATAGTACCGTATTTGTGAATAATATCGTATACGTGAATAGTAACCTCGACACGAAAAGTTAAAAATTTTATTAAAAAATTCATACCAATATTTCGGTATAATGATATTGAGAGAATAACATCATTTACGAAGAAAATAACATCCCTTACCTCAAAAGAACAGTACTTCTGACTGGAATATCGGATGAAATATTGAATGAAACTTGCACTGAATAACAACTCTCAAAATATCTAAATACTCACAAAATACGCTCGATAATATAGAGAGAGAGGAAACTTGTTTCAAGTGTGATTTTTAATTCTAACTAAGCACCCTATTTATAGGAAAATGCTAGAACGCCAAAAGGAGACTAAATTAATACAATAATAATAATAAATTTTCTCACGCATGCCAAATTGCCAACCAAGACCAAATTATCACCCATCACAAGTGGGGCCCACAAAATATCGACCAACTTTTCCCAACAACCAAAAGTATGGTCCACCCATATTTTTAATAAAATATTTATTTCAAAAACTTCAATAATTCATAATAAATAGCCCTTTTATCGAAAAAAATTTCAAATCTCATTTTTATTCCATAGGAAATTGAATTCTCTACAACTTTGTAGAATAAAGTTTTCCAAATTCAAAACGAAAAATGACCAAAATCCACATACGGAAGATTTTCAACACGTCTTAAAATTCATAACAAATCATCATCGTTAATTTTAACGGTTCAAAATTTGTGGACATATACTCGACTTATATATGTATAACATATCCAAAAATCACAACGATCTAACAATTAGAATCAAAATTATAACTCACAAATAGAGCTTAAGAACACTAATTTAATTTTGGACTATAAGTCCTCATACACGATTTCACTTTAGATAATTCAAGTTAAAAATACTCCATAATAAACCATAATGGAGTAAAATTCATGAATAAAGATCAAAACATGGATACAATCAAAGATAGTAACCATTATAGACATTTGGGACAAAGAATAGAAAATTTTATTTTTTGGTGAATAATGCCCTATTGTGAGAATAGTATCAGATATCGTGAATAGTAACCCAGACACAAAAGGTAGAAATTCCACAAGAAAAATCATACTTAAGTGAAACAATTACTCGTGAATAGTCTGGTATTTGTGAATAATATCGTATCGTGACTAGTAACCTCGACACGAAAAGGTAAAAATTTCATAAAAAATTCATACCAATATTTGGTATAATGATATTGAGAGAATAACATCATTTACAAAGAAAATAACATCCCTTACCTCAAAAGAACGATTTCTTACATTGGAATATCGGATGAAATGTTGAAGAAACTTGCAATTTGAATAGCAACTCTCAAAATATCTAAATACTCACAAAATACGCTCGATAATATAGAGAGAGGAAACTTGTTTCTAGTGTGATTTTCAATTCTAACTAAGCACCTTATTTATAGGAAAATGCTAGAACGCCAAAAGGAGACTAAATTAATACAATAATAATAATAAATTTTCTCGCATGCCAAATTGCCAACCAAGACCAAATTATCGACCATCACAAGTGGGGCCCACAAAATATCGACCAACTTTTCCCAACAACCAAAAGTATGGTCCACCCATATTTTTAATAAAATATTTATTTCAAAACTTCAATAATTCATAATAAATAGCCTTTTATCGGAAAAATTCAAATCTCATTTTTTATTCCATAGGAAATTGAATTCTCTACAACTTTGTAGAAGAAAGTTTTCCAAATTCAAAAGCGAAAAATGACCAAAATCCACATACGGAAGATTTTCAACACATCTTAAAATTCATAACAAATCATACGTTAATTTTAACGGTTCAAAATTTGTGGACATATACTCAACTTATATATGTATAACATATCCAAAAATCACAACGATCTAACGATTGAATCAAAATTATAACTCACACAATAGAGCTTAAGAACACTAATTTAATTTTTGGACTATAAGTCCCTCGTACCGATTTCACTTTAGATAATTCAAGTTAAAAATACTCCATAATAAACCATAATGGAGTAAAATTCATGAATAAAGATCAAAACATGGATACAATCAAAGATAGTAACCATTATAGACATTTGGGACAAAGAATAGAAAATTTTATTTTTAAATTGAATAGTGCCCTATTTGTGAATAGTCTTAGTATCGTGAATAGTAACCCCAGACACAAAAGGTAGAAATTCCACAAGAAAAATCATACTTTGTGAACGATGCTAAATGAATAATACCGTATTTGTGAATAATATCGTATACGTGACTAGTAACCTCGACACGAAAAGGTAAAAATTTCATAAAAAATTCATACCAATATTTTGGTATAATGATATTGAGAGAATAACATCATTTACTGAAGAAAATAACATCCCTTACCTCAAAAGAACAATATTTACATTTGGAATATCGGATGAAATGTTGAAGGAAACTTGCCTTTGAATAACAACTCTCAAAATATATAAATACTCACAAAATACACTTTCGATAATATAGAGAGAGAGAAACTTGTTTCTAGTGTGATTTTCAATTCTAACTAAGCACCTATTTATAGGAAAATGCTAGAAACGCCAAAGGAGACTAAATTAATACAATAATAATAATAAATTTTCTCGCATGCCAAATTGCCAACCAAGACCAAATTATCGGCCATCACAAGTGGGGCCCACAAAATATCGACCAACTTTTCCCAACAACCAAAAGTAGGGTCCACCCATATTTTAATAAAATATTTATTTCAAAACTTCAATAATTCATAATAAATAGCCCTTTATCGGAAAAATTCAAATCTCGTTTTTATTCCATAGAAATTGAATTCTCTACAACTTTGTAAAAGAAAGTTTTCCAAATTCAAAACGAAAAATGACCAAAATCCACATACGGAAGATTTTCAACACGTCTTAAAATTCATAACAAATCATACGTTAATTTTTAACGGTTCAAAATTTGTGGACATATACTCAACTTATATATGTATAACATATCCAAAAATCACAACGATCTAACAATCGAATCAAAATTATAACTCACATGAATAGAGCTTAAGAACACTAATTTAATTTTTGGACTATAAGTCCCTCGTACCAGTTTCACTTTAGATAATTCAAGTTAAAAAATACTCCATAATAAACCATAATGGAGTAAAATTCATGAATAAAGATCAAATCATGGATACAATCTAAGATAGTAACCATAATAGACATTTGGGACAAAGAATAGAAAATTTTATTTTTTGGTGAATAATGCCCTATTTGTGAATAGTGTCGTATACGTGAATTGTAATCCCGACACAAAAAGGTAGAAATTCCACAAGAAAAATCATACTTCGTGAACAGTACTCGTGAATAGTACCGTATTTGTGAATAATATCGTATACGTGACTAGTAACCTCGACACGAAAAGGTAAAAATTTCATTAAAAAATTCATACCAATATTTCGGTATAATGATATTGAGAGAATAACATCATTTACTGAAGAAAATAACATCCCTTACCTCAAAAGAACAGAAGATTTACATTGGAATATCGGATGAAATGTTGAAGGAAACTTGCCTTTGAATAGCAACTCTCAAAATATATAAAAATACTCACAAAATACGCTTCGATAATATAGAGAGAGAGAAACTTGTTTCTAGTGTGATTTTCAATTCTAACTAAGCACCTATTTATAGGAAAATGCTAGAACATGAAAGGAGACTAAATTAATACAATAATAATAATAAATTTTCTCGCATGCCAAATTGCCAACCAAGACCAAATTATCACCCATCATCAAGTGGGGCCCACAAAATATCGACCAACTTTTCCCAACAACCAAAAGTATGGTCCACCCATATTTTTAATAAAAATATTTATTTAAAACTTCAATAATTCATAATAAATAGCCCTTTTATCGAAAAAAATTCAAATCTCGTTTTTTATTCCATAGGAAATTGAATTCTCTACAACTTTGTAGAAGAAAGTTTTTCCAAATTCAAAACGAAAAATGACCAAAATCCACATACTGGAAGATTTTCAACACATCTTAAAATTCATAACAAATCATACGTTAATTTTAACGGTTCAAAATTTGTGGACATATACTCAACTTATATATGTATAACATATCCAAAAATCACAACGATCTAACAATTGAATCAAAATTATAACTCACATGATAGAGCTTAAGAACAACGATTCAATTTTTGGACTATAAGTCCCTCGTGCCAGTTTCACTTTAGATAATTCAAGTTAAAAAATACTCCATAATAAACCATAATGGAGTAAAATTCATGAATAAAGATCAAAACATGGATACAATCAAAGATAGTAACCATTATAGACATTTGGGACAAAGAATAGAAAATTTTATTTTTCTGGTGAATAGTTACCTATTTGTGAATAGTCTTAGTATCGTGAATAGTAACCCCCGAAACACAAAAAAGGTAGAAATTCCACAAGAAAAATCATACTTTGTGAACAATTGACTCGTGAATAGTCTGCGTATTTGTGAATAATGTCGTATACGTGACTAGTAACCTCGACACGAAAAGGTAAAAATTTTATAAAAAAATTCATACCAATATTTCGGTATAATGATATTGAGAGAATAACATCATTTACGAAGAAAATAACATCCCTTACCTCAAAAGAACAAATGCTTACATTTGGAATATCGGATGAAATGTTGAAGGAAACTTGCAGAATTGATAGCAACTCTCAAAATATATAAATACTCACAAAATACGCTCGATAATATAGAGAGAGAGGAAACTTGTTTCTAGTGTGATTTTCAATTCTAACTAAGCACCTATTTATAGGAAAATGCTAGAAACATGAAAGGAGACTAAATTAATACAATAATAATAATAAATTTTCTACGCATGCCAAATTGCCAACCAAGACCAAATTATCACCCATCACAAGTGGGGCCCACAAAATATCAGCCAACTTTTCCCAACAACCAAAAGTATGGTCCACCCATATTTTTAATAAAAATATTTATTTCCGAAACTTCAATAATTCATAATAAATAACCCTTTTATCAGAAAAATTCAAATCTCGTTTTTATTCCATAGGAAATTGAATTCTCTACAACTTTGTAGAAGAAAGTTTTTCCAAATTCAAAACGAAAAATGACCAAAATCCACATACGGAAGATTTTCAACACGTCTTAAAATTCATAACAAATCATACGTTAATTTTAACGGTTCAAAATTTGTGGACATATACTCAACTTATATATGTATAACATATCCAAAAATCACAACGATCTAACAATCGAATCAAAATTATAACTCACCTTGATAGAGCTTAAGAACAACTAATTTAATTTTTGGACTATAAGTCCCTCGTGCAGTTTCACTTTAGATAATTCAAGTTAAGAAATACTCCATAATAAACCATAATGGAGTAAAATTCATGAATAAAGATCAAAACATGGATACAATCAAAGATAGTAACCATTATAGACATTTGGGACAAAGAATAGAAAATTTTATTTTTCGGTGAATAGTGCCCTATTTGTGAATAGTGCCGTATACGTGAATAGTAACCCCGACACAAAAAGGTAGAAATTCCACAAGAAAAATCATACTTAAGTGAAACGATGCTTTCGTGAATAATAGTACCGTATTTGTGAATAATGTCGTATACGTGACTAGTAACCTCGACACGAAAAGGTAAAAATTTCATAAAAAAATTCATACCAATATTTCGGTATAATGATATTGAGAGAATAACATCATTTACGAAGAAAATAACATCCCTTACCTCAAAAGAACAATACTTCTGACTGGAATATCGGATGAAATGTTGAAGGAAACTTGCACTGAATAGCAACTCTCAAAATATATAAATACTCACAAAATACGCTCGATAATATAGAGAGAGAGGAAACTTGTTTCTAGTGTGATTTTCAATTCTAACTAAGCACCCTATTTATAGGAAAATGCTAGAACGCCAAAGGAGACTAAATTAATACAATAATAATAATAAATTTTCTACGCATGCCAAATTGCCAACCAAGACCAAATTATCACCCATCACAAAGTGGGGCCCAAAAATATCGACCAACTTTTCCCAACAACCAAAAGTAGGTCCACCCATATTTTTAATAAAAATATTTATTTAAAACTTCAATAATTCATAATAAATAGCCCTTTTATCGAAAAAATTCAAATCTCATTTTTTATTCCATAGGAAATTGAATTCTCTACAACTTTGTAGAAGAAAGTTTTCCAAATTCAAAACGAAAATGACCAAAATCCACATACTAAGATTTTCAACACATCTTAAAATTCATAACAAATCATACGTTAATTTTAACGGTTCAAAAATTTGTGGACATATACTCAACTTATATATGTATAACATATCCAAAAATCACAACGATCTAACGGTTGAATCAAAATTATAACTCACTTGATAGAGCTTAAGAACACTAATTTAATTTTTGGACTATAAGTCCTCGTATCAGTTTCACTTTAGATAATTCAAGTTAAAAATACTCCATAATAAACCATAATGGAGTAAAATTCATGAATAAAGATCAAAACATGGATACAATCAAAGATAGTAACCATTATAGACATTTGGGGACAAAGAATAGAAAATTTTATTTTTCTATGAATAGTGCCCTATTTGTGAATAGTCTTGAGTATCGTGAATAGTAACCCCGACACAAAAAAAGTAGAAATTCCACAAGAAAAATCATACTTAAATGAAACGATGACTCGTGAATAGTCTGGTATTTATGAATAATGTCGATATCGTGACTAGTAACCTCGACACGAAAAGGTAAAAATTTTATAAAAAATTCATACCATATATTTGGTATAATGATATTGAGAGAATAACATCATTTACTGAAGAAAATAACATCCCTTACCTCAAAAGAACAAGTGCTTTTGATTTGGAATATCGAATGAAATGTTGAAGGAAACTTGCAATTGAATAGCAACTCTCAAAATATATAAATACTCACAAAATCACTCTCGATAATATAGAGAGAGAGAAAACTTGTTTCTAGTGTGATTTTCAATTCTAACTAAGCACCTATTTATAGGAAAATGCTAGAACGCCAAAGGAGACTAAATTAATACAATAATAATAATAAATTTTCTCGCATGCCAAATTGCCAACCAAGACCAAATTATCGTACCATCACAAGTGGGGCCCACAAAATATCGACCAACTTTTCCCAACAACCAAAAGTATGGTCCACCCATATTTTTAATAAAAATATTTATTTCAAAACTTCAATAATTCATAATAAATAACCCTTTTATCGAAAAAAATTCAAATCTCGTTTTTTATTCCATAGGAAATTGAATTCTCTACAACTTTGTAGAAGAAAGTTTTTCCAAATTCAAAACGAAAAATGACCAAAATCCACATACTAAGATTTTCAACACATCTTAAAATTCATAACAAATCATACGTTAATTTTTAATGGTTCAAAATTTGTGGACATATACTCAACTTATATATGTATAACATATCCAAAAATCACAACGATCTAACATTGAATCAAAATTATAACTCGCGCAATAGAGCTTAAGAACACTGATTTAATTTTCGGATTATAAGTCCCTCGTATCAGTTTCACTATATATAATTCAAGTTATAAAAATACTCCATAATGGAGTAAAATTCATGAATAAAGATCAAAACATGGATACAATCAAAGATAGTAACCATAATAGACATTTGGGACAAAGAATAGAAAATTTTATTTTTAGGTGAATAGTGCCTATTTGTGAATAGTCTCGATATCGTGAATAGTAACCCAACACAAAAAGGTAGAAATTCCACAAGAAAAATCATACTTAAGTGAATAATTGCTAAGTGAATAGTCTTGGTATTTGTGAATAATATCGTATCGTGACTAGTAACCTCGACACGAAAAGGTAAAAATTTTATAAAAAATTCATACCAATATTTCGGTATAATGATATTGAGAGAATAACATCATTTCTGAAGAAAATAACATCCCTTACCTCAAAAAAGCGATGCTTACATTGGAATATCGGATGAAATGTTGAAGGAAACTTGCACCTTGAATAAAGAACTCTCAAAATATATAAATACTCACAAAATACGCTCGATAATATAGAGAGAGAGAAACTTGTTTCTAGTGTGATTTTCAATTCTAACTAAGCACCTATTTATAGGAAAATGCTAGAACATGAAAGGAGACTAAATTAATACAATAATAATAATAAATTTTCTCGCATGCCAAATTGCCAACCAAGACCAAATTATCGATACCATCACAGTGGGGCCCACAAAATATCGACCAACTTTTCCCAACAACCAAAAGTATGGTCCACCCATATTTTTAAATAAAAATATTTATTTTCAAACTTCAATAATTCATAATAAATAACCCTTTTATCGGAAAAATTCAAATCTCGTTTTTTATTCCATAGGAAATTGAATTCTCTACAACTTTGTAGAAGAAAGTTTTCCAAATTCAAAACGAAAAATGACCAAAATCCACATCTGGAAGATTTTCAACACATCTTAAAATTCATAACAAATCATACGTTAATTTTAACGGTTCAAAATTTGTGGACATATACTCAACTTATATATGTATAACATATCCAAAAATCACAACGATCTAACAATTGAATCAAAATTATAACTCACCTTGATAGAGCTTAAGAACACTGATTCAATTTTTGGACTATAAGTCCCTCGTACCAGTTTCACTTTAGATAATTCAAGTTAAGAAATACTCCATAATAAACCATAATGGAGTAAAATTCATGAATAAAGATCAAAACATGGATACAATCAAAGATAGTAACCATTATAGACATTTGGGACAAAGAATAGAAAATTTTATTTTTCGGTGAATATTGCCCTATTTGTGAATAGTGCCGTATACGTGAATAGTAACCCCGACACAAAAAGGTAGAAATTCCACAAGAAAAATCATACTTCGTGAACAGTACTCGTGAATAGTACCGTATTTGTGAATAATGTCGTATACGTGACTAGTAACCTCGACACGAAAAGGTAAAAATTTTATAAAAAAATTCATACCAATATTTCGGTATAATGATATTGAGAGAATAACATCATTTACGAAGAAAATAACATCCCTTACCTCAAAAGAACAGTACTTCTGACTGGAATATCGGATGAAATGTTGAAGGAAACTTGCACTGAATAGCAACTCTCAAAATATATAAATACTCACAAAATACGCTCGATAATATAGAGAGAGAGGAAACTTGTTTCTAGTGTGATTTTCAATTCTAACTAAGCACCCTATTTATAGGAAAATGCTAGAAACATGAAAGGAGACTAAATTAATACAATAATAATAATAAATTTTCTACGCATGCCAAATTGCCAACCAAGACCAAATTATCAGCCATCACAAGTGGGGCCCACAAAATATCAGCCAACTTTTCCCAACAACCAAAAGTAGGGTCCACCCATATTTTTAATAAAAATATTTATTTCAAAAACTTCAATAATTCATAATAAATAGCCCTTTTATCAGAAAAATTCAAATCTCATTTTTATTCCATAGGAAATTGAATTCTCTACAACTTTGTAGAAGAAAGTTTTTCCAAATTCAAAACGAAAAATGACCAAAATCCACATACGGAAGATTTTCAACACATCTTAAAATTCATAACAAATCATACGTTAATTTTTAACGGTTCAAAATTTGTGGACATATACTCAACTTATATATGTATAACATATCCAAAAATCACAACGATCTAACGGTCGAATTAAAATTATAACTCACATGATAGAGCTTAAGAACAACTGATTTAATTTTTGGACTATAAGTCCCTCGTGCTCGAGTTTCACTTTATATAATTCAAGTTAAAAAATACTCCATAATAAACCATAATGGAGTAAAATTCACGAATAAAGATCAAAACATGGATACAATCAAAGATAGTAACCATTATAGACATTTGGGACAAAGAATAGAAAATTTTATTTTTCGGTGAATATTGCCCTATTTGTGAATAGTGCCGTATACGTGAATAGTAACCCCGACACAAAAAGGTAGAAATTCCACAAGAAAAATCATACTTCGTGAACAATACTCGTGAATAGTACCATATTTGTGAATAATATCATATACGTGAATAGTAACCTCGATACGAAAAGGTAAAAATTTCATAAAAAAATTCATACAAATATTTTGGTATAATGATATTGAGAGAATAACATCATTTACGAAGAAAATAACATCCCTTACCTCAAAAGAACAGTACTTACTGGAATATCGGATGAAATGTTGAAGGAAACTTGCCTTTGAATAAAGAACTCTCAAAATATATAAATACTCACAAAATACGCTTCGATAATATAGAGAGAGGAAACTTGTTTCTAGTGTGATTTTCAATTCTAACTAAGCACCTATTTATAGGAAAATGCTAGAAACGCATGAAAAGAGACTAAATTAATACAATAATAATAATAAATTTTCTACGCATGCCAAATTGCCAACCAAGACCAAATTATCAGCCATCACAAGTGGGGCCCACAAAATATCAGCCAACTTTTCCCAACAACCAAAAGTATGGTCCACCCATATTTTTAATAAAAATATTTATTTTCAAACTTCAATAATTCATAATAAATAACCCTTTTATCAGAAAAAATTCAAATCTCATTTTTATTCCATAGAAATTGAATTCTCTACAACTTTGTAGAAGAAAGTTTTCCAAATTCAAAGCGAAAAATGACCAAAATCCACATACGGAAGATTTTCAACACATCTTAAAATTCATAACAAATCATACGTTAATTTTAACGGTTCAAAATTTGTGGACATATACTCGACTTATATATGTATAACATATCCAAAAATCACAACGATCTAACAATTGAATCAAAATTATAACTCACATGATAGAGCTTAAGAACACTAATTCAATTTTTGGACTATAAGTCCCTCGTACCAGTTTCACTTTAGATAATTCAAGTTAAAAAATACTCCATAATAAACCATAATGGAGTAAAATTCATGAATAAAGATCAAAACATGGATACAAACAAAGATAGTAACCATTATAGACATTTGGGACAAAGAATATAAAATTTTATTTTTCTAATTGAATATTACCATATTTGTGAATAGTCTTGCAGATATCGTGAATAGTAACCCCGACACAAAAAGGTGGAAATTTCACAAGAAAAATCATACTTCGTGAACAGTACTCGTGAATAGTACCGTATTTATGAATAATGTCGTATACGTGACTAGTAACCTCGACACGAAAAGGTAAAAATTTCATAAAAAATTCATACCAATATTTTGGTATAATGATATTGAGAGAATAACATCATTTACGAAGAAAATAACATCCCTTACCTCAAAAGAACAGTACTTCTGACTGGAATATCAGATGAAATGTTGAAGGAAACTTGCACTGAATAGCAACTCTCAAAATATATTAATACTCACAAAATACGCTCGATAATATAGAGAGAGGAAACTTGTTTCTAGTGTGATTTTCAATTCTAACTAAGCACCTATTTATAGGAAAATGCTAGAAACGCCAAAAAGGAGACTAAATTAATACAATAATAATAATAAATTTTCTCGCATGCCAAATTGCCAACCAAGACCAAATTATCGACCATCACAAGTGGGGCCCACAAAATATCAGCCAACTTTTCCCAACAACCAAAAGTATGGTCCACCCATATTTTTAATAAAAATATTTATTTCCGAAACTTCAATAATTCATAATAAATAACCCTTTTATCAAAAAAATTCAAATCTCGTTTTTATTCCATAGGAAATTGAATTCTCTACAACTTTGTAGAAGAAAGTTTTTCCAAATTCAAAACGAAAAATGACCAAAATCCACATACGGAAGATTTTCAACACATCTTAAAATTCATAACAAATCATACGTTAATTTTTAACGGTTCAAAATTTGTGGACATATACTCAACTTATATATGTATAACATATCCAAAAATCACAACGATCTAACGGTCGAATCAAAATTATAACTCACGCAATAGAGCTTAAGAACACTGATTTAATTTTCGGACTATAAGTCCCTCGTACCAGTTTCACTATATATAATTCAAGTTAAAAAATACTCCATAATAAACCATAATGGAGTAAAATTCACGAATAAAGATCAAAACATGGATACAATCAAAGATAGTAACCATAATAGACATTTGGGACAAAGAATAGAAAATTTTATTTTTAAATTGAATATTGCCCTATTTGTGAATAGTCTTGAGTATCGTGAATAGTAACCCCAGCACAAAAAAGGTAGAAATTCCACAAGAAAAATCATACTTAAATGAACAATACTAAATGAATAGTCTCCGTATTTTTGAATAATATCATATCGTGACTAGTAACCTCGACACGAAAAGGTAAAAATTTATAAAAAAAATTCATACCACGATATTTAGGTATATAATGATATTGAGAGAATAACATCATTTACGAAGAAAATAACATCCCTTACCTCAAAAGAACAATACTTACATTTGGAATATCGGATGAAATGTTGAAGGAAACTTGCCTTCGAATAAAGAACTCTCAAAATATATAAATACTCACAAAATACGCTCGATAATATAGAGAGAGAGAAAACTTGTTTCTAGTGTGATTTTCAATTCTAACTAAGCACCTATTTATAGGAAAATGCTAGAAACAAAAGAAAAGAGACTAAATTAATACAATAATAATAATAAATTTTCTCGCATGCCAAATTGCCAACCAAGACCAAATTATCGACCATCACAAGTGGGGCCCACAAAATATCGACCAACTTTTCCCAACAACCAAAAGTATGGTCCACCCATATTTTTAATAAAAATATTTATTTTCGAAACTTCAATAATTCATAATAAATAACCCTTTTATCGAGAAAAATTCAAATCTCATTTTTATTCCATAGGAAATTGAATTCTCTACAACTTTGTAGAAGAAAGTTTTCCAAATTCAAAGCGAAAAATGACCAAAATCCACATATCTGAAGATTTTCAACACATCTTAAAATTCATAACAAATCATACGTTAATTTTAACGGTTCAAAATTTGTGGACATATACTCAACTTATATATGTATAACATATCCAAAAATCACAACGATCTAACTATTTAATCAAAATTATAACTCACATTAATAGAGCTTAAGAACAACGATTCAATTTTTTTGGACTATAAGTCATTCGTACCAGTTTCACTTTAGATAATTCAAGTTAAAAAATACTCCATAATAAACCATAATGGAGTAAAATTCATGAATAAAGATCAAAACATGGATACAATCAAAGATAGTAACCATAATAGACATTTGGGACAAAGAATAGAAAATTTTATTTTTCGGTGAATAATGCCTATTTGTGAATAGTCAGATATCGTGAATAGTAACCCGAGACATAAAAAGGTAGAAATTCCACAAGAAAATCATACTTGAGCAGAATGACTAAATGAATAGTCACCGTATTTGTGAATAATATCGTATCGTGACTAATAACCTCGACACGAAAAGGTAAAAATTTCATAAAAAATTCATACAAATATTTCGGTATAATGATATTGAGAGAATAACATCATTTACTGAAGAAAATAACATCCCTTACCTCAAAAGAACAATATTGACCGAATATCGGATGAAATGTTGAAGGAAACTTGCACTGAATAGCAACTCTCAAAATATATAAATACTCACAAAATACGCTCGATAATATAGAGAGAGAGAAACTTGTTTCTAGTGTGATTTTCAATTCTAACTAAGCACCCTATTTATAGGAAAATGCTAGAACGCATGAAAGGAGACTAAATTAATACAATAATAATAATAAATTTTCTACGCATGCCAAGTTGCCAACCAAGACCAAATTATCAGCCATCACAAGTGGGGCCCACAAAATATCAGCCAACTTTTCCTAACAACCAAAAGTATGGTCCACCCATATTTTTAATAAAAATATTTATTTTCTAAACTTCAATAATTCATAATAAATACCCCTTTTATCAGAAAAATTCAAATCTCATTTTTATTCAATAGGAAATTGAATTCTCTACAACTTTGTAGAAGAAAGTTTTTCCAAATTCAAAACGAAAAATGACCAAAATCCACATACGGAAGATTTTCAAGACATCTTAAACTTCATAACAAATCATACGTTAATTTTTAACGGTTCAAAATTTGTGGACATATACTCAACTTATATATGTATAACATATCCAAAAATCATAACGATCTAACGGTTGAATCAAAATTATAACTCACGCATTAGAGCTTAAGAAAACTAATTTAATTTTTGGACTATAAGTCCTTCGTACCAGTTTAACTTTAGATAATTCAAGTTAAAAAATACTCCATAATAAACCATATTGGAGTAAAATTCATGAATAAAGATCAAAACATGGATACAATCAAAGATAGTAACCATTATAGACATTTGGGACAAAGAATAGAAAATTTTATTTTTCGGTGAATAGTGCCCTATTTGTGAATAGTGCCGTATACGTGAATAGTAACCCCGACACAAAAAGGTAGAAATTTCACAAGAAAAATCATACTTGAACTGAACAGTACTCGTGAATAGTACCGTATTTGTGAATAATGTCGTATACGTGACTAGTAACCTCGACACGAAAAGGTAAAAATTTCATAAAAAAATTCATACCAATATTTCGGTATAATGATATTGAGAGAATAACATCATTTACGAAGAAAATAACATCCCTTACCTCAAAAAGAACAATTTCTTACATTCGGAATATCGGATGAAATGTTGAAGGAAACTTGCACTGAATAGCAACTCTCAAAATATATAAATACTCACAAAATACGCTCGATAATATAGAGAGAGGAAACTTGTTTCTAGTGTGATTTTCAATTCTAACTAAGCACCTATTTATAGGAAAATGCTAGAAACGCCAAAGGAGACTAAATTAATACAATAATAATAATAAATTTTCTCGCATGCCAGTTGCCAACCAAGACCAAATTATCGGCCCATCACAAGTGGGGGGCCCACAAAATATCGACCAACTTTTCCCAACAACCAAAAGTATGGTCCACCCATATTTTTAATAAAATTATTTATTTTCAAACTTCAATAATTCATAATAAATAGCCCTTTTATCGAGAAAAATTCAAATCTCATTTTTATTCCATAGGAAATTGAATTCTCTACAACTTTGTAGAAGAAAGTTTTCCAAATTCCAAGCGAAAAATGACCAAAATCCAAATACGGACGATTTTTAACACCTCTTAAAATTCATAACAAATCATACGCTCATTTTTAACGGTTCAGAATTTGTGGACATATACTCAACTTATATATGTATAACATATCCAAAATCAAAACGATCTAACAATTGAATCAAAATTATAACTCACGAATAGAGCTTAAGAACACTAATTTAATTTTTTGGACTATAAGTCCCTCGCATGCAGCTTCACTTTAGATAATTCAAGTTAAAAAATACTCCATAATAAAACATAATGGAGTAAAATTCATGAATAAAGATCAAAACATGGATACAATCAAAGATAGTAACCATAATAGACATTTGGGACAAAGAATAGAAAATTTTATTTTTCTATTGAATAGTGCCTATTTGTGAATAATATAGTATCGTGAATAAGAACCCCCGACACAAAAGGTAGAAATTCCACAAGAAAATCATACTTCGTGAATGCGATGCGTGAATAGTACTGTATTTGTGAATAATATCGTATACGTGAATAGTAACCTCGACACGAAAAGGTGAAAATTTCATAAAAAAATTCATACCAATATTTCGGTATAATGATATTGAGAGAATAACATCATTTACTGAAGAAAATAACATCCCTTACCTCAAAAGAACAAAGATTTAATTGGAATATCGGATGAAATATTGAAGGAAACTTGCACCTGAATAAAGACTCTCAAAATATATAAATACTCACAAAATATGCTCGATAATATAGAGAGAGAGAAAACTTGTTTCTAGTGTGATTTTCAATTCTAACTAAGCACCTATTTATAGGAAAATGCTAGAACGCATGAAAGGAGACTAAATTAATACAATAATAATAATAAATTTTCTACGCATGCCAAATTGCCAACCAAGACCAAATTATCAGCCATCACAAGTGGGGCCCACAAAATATCAGCCAACTTTTCCCAACAACCAAAAGTATGGTCCACCCATATTTTTAATAAAAATATTTATTTTCGAAACTTCAATAATTCATAATAAATAACCCTTTTATCAGAAAAATTCAAATCTCATTTTTATTCCATAGGAAATTGAATTCTCTACAACTTTGTAGAAGAAAGTTTTTACTAATTCAAAACGAAAAATGACCAAAATCCACATATGGAAGATTTTCAACACATCTTAAAATTCATAACAAATCATACGTTAATTTTTAACGGTTCAAAATTTGTGGACATATACTCAACTTATATATGTATAACATATCCAAAAATCACAACGATCTAACGGTCGAATCAAAATTATAACTCACACAATAGAGCTTAAGAACACTAATTTAATTTTTGGACTATAAGTCCCTCGTACCAGTTTCACTTTAGATAATTCAAGTTAAAAAATACTCCATAATAAACCATAATGGAGTAAAATTCATGAATAAAGATCAAAACATGGATACAATCAAAGATAGTAACCATTATAGACATTTGGGACAAAGAATAGAAAATTTTATTTTTCGGTGAATAGTGCCCTATTTGTGAATAGTGTCGTATACGTGAATAGTAACCCCGACACAAAAAGGTAGAAATTCCACAAGAAAAATCATACTTCGTGAACAGTACTCGTGAATAGTACCGTATTTGTGAATAATATCGTATACGTGAATAGTAACCTCGACACGAAAAGGTAAAAATTTCATAAAAAAATTCATACCAATATTTCGGTATAATGATATTGAGAGAATAACATCATTTACGAAGAAAATAACATCCCTTACCTCAAAAGAACAATGCCACGATTTGGAATATCGGATGAAATGTTGAAGGAAACTTGCCTTTGAATAGCATCTCTCAAAATATCTAAATACTCACAAAATACACTCGATAATATAGAGAGAAAGGAAACTTGTTTCTAGTTTGATTTTCAATTCTAACTAAGCACCCTATTTATAGGAAAATGCTAGAACGCCAAAAGAGACTAAATTAATACAATAATAATAATAAATTTTCTACGCATGCCAAGTTGCCAACCAAGACCAAATTATCAGCCATCACAAGTGGGGCCCACAAAATATCAGCCAACTTTTCCCAACAACCAAAAGTATGGTCCACCCATATTTTTAATAAAAATATTTATTTTCGAAACTTAAATAATTCATAATAAATAGCCATTTCATCAATAAAATTCAAAACTCATTTTTATTCCATAGGAAATTGAATTCTCTACAACTTTGTAGAAGAAAGTTTTTCCAAATTCCAAGCGAAAAATGACCAAAATCCAAATACGGACGATTTTCAACACCTCTTAAAATTCATAACAAATCATACGCTCATTTTTAACGGTTCAAAATTTGTGGACATATACTCAACTTATATATGTATAACATATCCAAAAATCACAACGATCTAACGGTCGAATCAAAATTATAACTCACGCAATAGAGCTTAAGAACACTAATTTAATTTTTGGACTATAAGTCCCTCGTACCAATTTCACTTTAGATAATTCAAGTTAAAAAATACTCCATAATAAACCATAATGTAGTAAAATTCATGAATAAAGATCAAAACATGGATACAATCAAAGATAGTAACCATAATAGACATTTGGGACAAAGAATAGAAAATTTTATTTTTCTAATTGAATATTGCCCTATTTGTGAATAAAGGCTTGAGTATCGTGAATAGTAACCCCGACACAAAAAAGGTAGAAATTCCACAAGAAAAATCATACTTAAATGAATGCGATACTAAATGAATAATAGTATTTGTAAATAATATCGTATACGTGAATAGTAACCTCGACACGAAAAGGTAAAAATTTCATAAAAAAATTCATACAAATATTTCGGTATAATGATATTGAGAGAATAACATCATTTACGAAGAAAATAACATCCCTTACCTCAAAAGAACAGTACTTCTGACTGGAATATAGGATAAAATATTGAAGGAAACTTGCACTGAATAGCAACTCTCAAAATATCTAAATACTCACAAAATACACTCGATAATATAGAGAGAGAGGAAACTTGTTTCTAGTGTGATTTTCAATTCTAACTAAGCACCCTATTTATAGGAAAATTCTAGAACGCCAAAGGAGACTAAATTAATACAATAATAATAATAAATTTTCTACGCATGCCAAGTTGCCAACCAAGACCAAATTATCAGCCATCACAAGTGGGGCCCACAAAATATCAGCCAACTTTTCCCAACAACCAAAAGTATAGTCCACCCATATTTTTAATAAAAATATTTATTTCCGAAACTTCAATAATTCAAAATAAATAGCCCTTTTATCAGAAAAATTCAAATCTCATTTTATTCCATAGGAAATTGAATTCTCTACAACTTTGTAGAAGAAAGTTTTTCCAAATTCAAAACGAAAAATGACCAAAATCCACATACAGAAGATTTTCAACACATCTTAAAATTCATAACAAATCATACGTTAATTTTTAACGGTTCAAAATTTGTGGACATATACTCAACTTATATATGTATAACATATCCAAAAATCACAACGATCTAACGGTCGAATCAAAATTATAACTCACGCAATAGAGCTTAATAACACTAATTTAATTTTTGGACTATAAGTCCCTCGTACTAGTTTCACTTTAGATAATTCAAGTTAAAAAATACTCCATAATAAACCATAATGGAGTAAAATTCATGAATAAAGATCAAAACATGGATACAATCAAAGATAGTAACGATAATAGACATTTGGGACAAAGAATAAAAAATTTTATTTTTCGGTGAATAGTGCCATATTTGTTAATAGTGCCGTATACGTGAATAGTAACCCCGACACAAAAAGGTAGAAATTCCATAAGAAAAATCATATTTCGTGAACAGTACTCGTGAATAGTACCGAATTTGTGAATAATATAATATACGTGACTAGTAACCTCGACACGAAAAGGTAAAAATTTCATTAAAAAATTCATACCAATATTTCGGTATAATGATATTGAGAGAATAACATCATTAACGAAGAAAATAACATCCCTTACCTCAAAAGAACAGTACTTCTGACTGGAATATCAGATGAAATGTTGAAGGAAACTTGCACTGAATAGCAACTCTCAAAATATATAAATACTCACAAAATACGCTCGATAATATAGAGAGAGTGGAAACTTGTTTCTAGTGTGATTTTCAATTCTAACTAAGCACCCTATTTATAGGAAAATGCTAGAACGCCAAAGGAGACTAAATTAATACAATAATAATAATAAATTTTCTACGCATGCCAAGTTGCCAACCAAGACCAAATTATCAGCCATCACAAGTGGGGCCCATAAAATATCAGCCATCTTTTCCCAACAACCAAAAGTAGGGTCCACCCATATTTTTAATAAAAATATTTATTTCTGAAACTTCAATAATTCATAATAAATAGCCCTTTTATCAAAAAAATTCAAATCTCGTTTTTATTCCATAGGAAATTGAATTCTCTACAACTTTGTAGAAGAAAGT
Source organism: Panax quinquefolius (assembly GCA_020205615.1). Classification (NCBI taxonomy): domain Eukaryota; kingdom Viridiplantae; phylum Streptophyta; class Magnoliopsida; order Apiales; family Araliaceae; genus Panax; species Panax quinquefolius. The sequence continues at coordinate 47,212,714 of CM035174.1, read as the reverse complement.
TTTTCCAAATTCAAAACGAAAAATGACCAAAATCCACATACGGAAGATTTTAAACACATCTTAAAATTCATAACAAATCATATGTTAATTTTTAACGGTTCAAAATTTGTGGACATATACTCAACTTATATATGTATAATATATCCAAAAATCACAACGATCTAACGGTCGAATTAAAATTATAACTCGCGCAATAGAGCTTAAGAACACTGATTTAATTTTCGGACTATCAGTCCCTAGTACCAGTTTCACTATATATAATTCAAGTTAAAAAATACTCCATAATAAACCATAATGGAGTAAAATTAACGAATAAAGATCAAAACATGGATACAATCAAAGATAGTAACCATAATAGACATTTGGGACAAAGAATAGAAAATTTTATTTTTCGGTGAATAGTGCCCTATTTGTGAATAGTGCCGTATATGTGAATAGTAACCCCGACACAAAAAGGAAGAAATTCCACAAGAAAAATCATACTTCGTGAACAATACTCGTGAATAGTACCGTATTTGTGAATAATATCATATACGTGAATATTAACCTCAACACGAAAAGGTAAAAATTTCATAAAAAAATTCATACAAATATTTCGGTATAATGATATTGAGAGAATAACATCATTTACGAAAAAAATAACATCCCTTACCTCAAAAGAACAGTACTTCTGACTGGAATATCGGATAAAATATTGAACGAAACTTGCACTAAATAGCATCTCTCAAAATATCCAAATACTCACAAAATACGCTCGATAATATAGAGAGAAAGGAAACTTGTTTCTTGTTTGATTTTCAATTTTAACTAAGCACCCTATTTATAGGAAAATGCTAGAACGCCAAAAGAGACTAAATTAATACAATAATAATAATAAATTTTCTACGCATGCCAAGTTGCCAACCAAGACCAAAATATCAGCCATCACAAGTGGCGCCCACAAAATATCAGCCAACTTTTCCCAACAACCAAAAGTATGGTCCACCCATATTTTTAATAAAAATATTTATTTTCAAAACTTAAATAATTCATAATAAATAGCCATTTCATCAGTAAAATTCAAAACTCAATTTTATTCCATAGGAAATTGAATTCTCTACAACTTTGTAGAAGAAAGTTTTTCTAAATTCCAAGCGAAAAATGACCAAAATCCAAATACGGACGATTTTCAACACCTCTTAAAATTCATAACAAATCATACGCTCATTTTTAACGGTTCAAAATTTATGGACATATACTCAACTTATATATGTATAACATATCCAAAAATCACAACGATCTAACGGTCGAATCAAAATTATAACTCACGCAATAGAGCTTAAGAACACTAATGTAATTTTTGGACTATAAGTCACTCGTACCAGTTTCACTTTAGATAATTCAAGTTAAAAAATACTCCATAATAAACCATAATGTAGTAAAATTTATGAATAAAGATCAAAACATGGATACAATCAAAGATAGTAACAATAATAGACATTTGGGACAAAGAATAGAAAATTTTATTTTTCGGTGAATAGTGCCCTATTTGTGAATAGTGCCGTATACGTGAATTGTAACCCCGACACAAAAAGGTAGAAATTCTACAAGAAAAATCATACTTCGTGAATAGTACTCGTGAATAGTACCGTATTTGTAAATAATATCGTATACGTGAATAGTAACCTCGACACGAAAAGGTAAAAATTTCATAAAAAAATTCATACAAATATTTCGGTATAATGATATTGAGAGAATAACATCATTTACGAAGAAATATTACCTCAAAAGAATAGTACTTCTGACTGGAGTATCGGATAAAATATTGAAGGAAACTTGCACTGAATAGCAACTCTCAAAATATCTAAATACTCACAAAATACACTCGATAATATGGAGATAGAGGAAACTTGTTTCTAGTGTGATTTTCAATTCTAACTAAGCACCCTATTTATAGGAAAATGCTAGAACGCCAAAGGAGACTAAATTAATACAATAATAATAATAAATTTTCTACGCATGCCAAGTTACCAACCAAGACCAAATTATCAGCCATCACAAGTGGGGCCCACAAAATATCAGCCAACTTTTCCCAACAACCAAAAGTATGGTCCACCCATATTTTTAATAAAAATATTTATTTTCGAAACTTCAATAATTAATAATAAATACCCCTTTTATCAGAAAAATTCAAATCTCATTTTTATTCCATAGGAAATTGAATTCTCTACAACTTTGTAGAAGAAAGTTTTTCCAAATTCAAAACGAAAAATGACCAAAATCCACATACGGAAGATTTTCAAGACATCTTAAAATTCATAACAAATCATACGTTAATTTTTAACGGTTCAAAATTTGTGGACATATACTCAACTTATATATGTATAACATATCAAAAAATCATAACGATCTAACGGTCGAATCAAAATTATAACTCACGCATTCGAGCTTAAGAACACTAATTTAATTTTTGGACTATAAGTCCCTCGTAACAGTTTCACTTTAGATAATTCAAGTTAAAAAATACTCCATAATAAAACATAATGGAGTAAAATTCATGAATAAAGATCAAACCATGGATACAATCAAAGATAGTAACCATAATAGACATTTGGGACAAAGAATAGAAAATTTTATTTTTCGGTGAATAGTGCCGTATACGTGAATAGTAACCCCGACACAAAAAGGTAGAAATTCCACAAGAAAAATCTTTCTTTGTGAACAGTACTCGTGAATAGTACCGTATTTGTGAATAATATCGTATATGTGAATAGTAACCTCGACACGAAAAGGTAAAAATTTCTTAAAAAAATTCATACCAGTATTTCGGTATAATGATATTGAGAGAATAACATTATTTACGAAGAAAATAACATCCCTTACCTCAAAAGAACAGTACTTCTGACTGGAATATCGGATGAAATATTGAAGAAAACTTGCACTGAATAACAACTCTCAAAATATCTAAATACTCACAAAATATGCTCGATAATATAGAGAGAGAGAGGAAACTTGTTTCTAGTGTGATTTTCAATTCTAACTAAGCACCCTATTTATAGGAAAATGCTAGAACGCCAAAGGAGACTAAATTAATACAATAATAATAATAAATTTTCTACGCATGCCAAGTTGCGAACCAAGACCAAATTATCAGCCATCACAACTGGGCCCACAAAATATCACAAACTTTTCCCAACAACAAAAAGTATGGTCCACCCATATTTTTAATAAAAATATTTATTTTTGAAACTTTAATAATTCATAATAAATAGCCCTTTTATCAGAAAAATTCAAATCTCGTTTTTCTTCCATAGGAAATTGAATTCTCTACAACTTTGTAGAAGAAAGTTTTTCCAAATTCAAAACGAAAATGACCAAAATCCACATACGGAAGATTTTCAACACATCTTAAAATTCATAACAAATCATACGTTAATTTTTAACGGTTCAAAATTTGTGGACATATACTCAACTTATATATGTATAACATATCCAAAAATCACAACGATCTAACTATTGAATCAAAATTATAAATCACTTAATAGAACTTAAGAACACTAATTTAATTTTTGGACTATAAGTCCCTCGTGCAGCTTTCACTTTAGATAATTCAAGTTAAAAAATACTCCATAATAAACCATAATGGAGTAAAATTCATGAATAAAGATCAAAACATGGATACAATCAAAGATAGTAACCATAATAGACATTTGGGACAAAGAATAGAAAATTTTATTTTTCGGTGAATAGTGCCCTATTTGTGAATAGTGCCGTATACGTGAATAGTAACTCCAACACAAAAAGGTAGAAATTCCACAAGAAAAATCATACTTCGTGAACAGTACTCGTGAATAGTACCGTATTTGTGAATAATATCGTATACGTGAATAGTAACCTCGACACGAAAAGGTAAAAATTTCATAAAAAAATTCATACCAATATTTTGGTATAATGATATTGAGAGAATAACATCATTTACGAAGAAAATAACATCCCTTACCTCAAAAGAACAGTACCTCTGACTGGAATATCAGATGAAATATTGAAGAAAACTTGCACTGAATAGCAACTCTCAAAATATCTAAATACTCACAAAATACACTCGATAATATAGAGAGAAAGGAAACTTGTTTCTAGTTTGATTTTCAATTCTAACTAAGCACCCTATTTATAGGAAAATGCTAGAACGCCAAAGGAGACTAAATTAATAAAATAATAATAATAAATTTTCTACGCATGCCAAGTTGCCAACCAAGACCAAATTATCAGCCATAACAAGTGGGGCCCACAAAAAATCAGCCAACTTTTCCCAACAACCAAAAGTAGGGTCCACCCATATTTTTAATAAAATATTTATTTTCGAAACTTTAATAATTCATAATAAATAGCCATTTCATCAGAAAAATTCAAAACTCATTTTTATTCCATAGGAAATTGAATTCTCTACAACTTTGTAGAAGAAAGTTTTTCCAAATTCCAAGCGAAAAATGACCAAAATCTAAATACGGACAATTTTCCACACCTCTTAAAATTCATAACAAATCATACGTTCATATTTAACGGTTCAAAATTTGTGGACATATACTCAACTTATATATGTATAACATATCCAAAAATCACAACGATCTAACGGTAGAATCAAAATTATAACTCACACAATAGAGCTTAAACACACTGATTTAATTTTCGGACTATAAGTCCCTCGTACCAGTTTCACTTTAGATAATTCAAGTTTAAAAATACTCCATAATAAACCATAATGGAGTAAAATTCATGAATAAAGATCAAAACATGGATACAATCAAAGATAGTAACCATAATAGATATTTGGGACAAAGAATAGAAAATTTTATTTTTCTATTGAATAGTGCTATTCAGAATAGTGTGAAATAGTAACCCGAGTATATGTGAATAGTAACCCATACACAAAAGGTAGAAATTCCACAAGAAAATAATGTCATACGTGACTACAATACTAGTGAATAGTATCGTATTTGTGAATAATATACGATATTTGAATAGTATCCGTGATATCGAGAATAACATCATCGACACGAAAAAGGTAAAATTTCATAAAAAATTAATACCAATATTTTGGTGTAATGATATTGAGAGAATAACATCATTTAATAAAGAAAATAACATCCCTTACCTCACTCAAAAAACAATAATATAGAGAGAGGAAACTTGTCTAGTGTGATTTTCAATTCTAACTAAGCACCCTATTTATAGGAAAATGCTAGAACGTCAAAGGAGACCAAATTAATAAATAATAATAATAAATTTTCTACGCATGCCAAGTTGCCAACCAAGACCAAATTATCAGCCATCACAAGTGGGGCCCACCAAAAATCAGCCAACTTTTCCCAACAACCAAAAGTGGGGTCCACCCATCTTTTTAATTAAAATATTTTTTTCAAAAACTTCAATAATTCATAATAGATAGCCCTTTTATCAAAAAAAATTCAAATCTCATGTCTATTCCATAGGAAATTGAATTCTCTACAACTTTGTAGAAGAAAGTTTTTCCAAATTCCAAACGAAAAATGACTGAAATCCACATACGGACGATTTTCAACACCTCTTAAAATTCATAACAAATCATACGTTAATTTTTAACGGTTCAAAATTTGTGGACATATACTCAACTTATATATGAATAACATATCCAAAAATCACAACGATCTAACGGTCGAATCAAAATTATAACTCACGCAATAGAGCTTATGAACACTGATTAATTTTTGGACTATAAGTCCCTCGTACCAGTTTCAATTTAGATAATTCAAGTTTAAAAATACTAAATAATAAACCATAATGGAGTAAAATTCATGAATAAAGATCAAAACATGGATACAATCAAAAATAATAACCATAATAGACATTTGGGACAAAGAAGAGAAAATTTTATTTTTCTATTGAATAGTGTCATATTTTTGAATAGTCTTAGATATCGTGAATAGTAACCCCAAACACGTAAAGATAGAAATTCCACAAGAAAAATCATACTTAAATGAGCGATTACTCTTGAATAAATACTAGTATTTGTGAAAAATGTCGTATACGTGAATCGTATCAGGATACGTGAATAGTAACCTCGACATTGAAAACGTAAAAATTTCATACGAATATTTCGATATAATGATATTGAGAGAATAACATCACTTACAAAGAAAATAACATCCCTTTACCTCAAAAGAACAGTACTTCTAACTGGAATATCGGATGAAATGTTGAAGGAAACTTGCACTGAATAGCAACTCTCAAAGTATCTAAATACTCACAAAATACGCTCGATAATATAGAGAGAGAGGAAACTTGTTTCTAGTGTGATTTTCAATTTTAACTAAGCACCCAATTTATAGGAAAATGCTAGAACGCCAAAGGAGACTAAATTAATAAAATAATAATAATAAATTTTCTACGCATGCCAAGTTGCCAACCAAGACCAAATTATTAGCTAGCCATCACAAGTGGGGCCCCACAAAATCACCCAACGTTTCCCAACAACCAAAAGTGGGGTCCACCACTTTTTTTAATAAAAATATTTATTTTGAAACTTCAATAATTCATAATAAATAGCCCTTTTATCATAAAAATTCAAATCTCATGTCTATTCCATAGGAAATTGAATTCTCTACAACTTTGTAGAAGAAAGTTTTCCAAATTCAAACGAAAAATGACCAAAATCCACATACTGAACGATTTTCAACACCTCTTAAAATTCATAACAAATCATACGTTAATTTTAACTTCCAAATTTGTAGACATATACTCAACTTATATATGTATAACATATTCAAAAATCACAACGATCTAACTAGTCGAATCAAAATTATAACTCACGCATAATAGAGCTTATGAACATCGATTTATTTTTGGACTATAAGTCCTCGTATCGCTTTCACTTTAGATAATTCAAGTTTAAAAATACTCCATAATAAACCATAATGGAGTAAAATTCATGAATAAAGATCAAAACATGGATACAATCAAAGATAATAACCATAATAGACATCTGGGACAAAGAAGAGAAAATTTTATTTTTCGGTTAATAGTGTCGTATTTTTGAATAGTGCCGTATACGTGAATAGTAACCCCAACACAAAAAGGAAGAAATTACACAAGAATACTTAAGTGAACAATGACTAAATGAATAGTAATGGTATTTATGAATAATGTCGATATCGTGAATCGATCCGGATACGTGAATAGTAACCTCGACATGGAAAAGGTAAAAATTTCATAAAAAATCCATACCAATATTTCGATATAATTATATTGAGAGAATAACATCACTTACAAAGAAAATAACATCACTTTACCTCAAAATAACAGTACTTCTGACTAGAATATCAGATGAAATGTTGAAAGAACCTTGCACTGAATAGCAACTCTCAAAGTATCTAAATACTCACAAAATACACTTGATAATATAGAGAGAGAGGAAACTTTTTCTAGTGTGATTTTCAATTCTAACTAAGCACCCAATTTATAAGAAAATGCAAGAACGCCAAAGGAGACTAAATTAATAAAATAATAATAATAAATTTTCTAAGCATGCCAAGTTGCCAACCAAGACCAAATTATCAGCCATCACAAGTGGGGCCCACCAAAAATCAGCCAACTTTTCCCAACAACCAAAAGTGGGGTCCACCCAAATAAAAATATTTTTTTCCAAAACTTCAATACTTCATAATAAATAGCCCTTTTATCAAAAATAATTCAAATCTCATGTCTACTCCATAGGAAATTAAATTCTCTACAACTTTGTAGAAGAAAGTTTTTCCAAATTCCAAACGAAAAATGACTGAAATCCAAATACGGACGATTTTTAACACCTCTTAAAATTCATGACAAATCATACGTTAATTTTTAACGGTTCAAAATTTGTGGACATATACTCAACTTATATATGTATAACATATCCAAAAATCACAACGATCTAACGGTCGAATATAAATTATATCTCACACAATAGAGCTTATGAACACTGATTAATTTTCGGACTATAAGTCCCTCGTACCAGTTTCACTTTAGATAATTCAAGTTTAAAAATACTCCATAATAAACCATAATAGAGTAAAATTCATGAATAAAGATCAAAACATGGATACAATCAAAGATAGTAACCATAATCGACATCTGGGACAAAGAAGAGAAAATTTTATTTTTCGGTGAATAGTGTCGTATTTTGAATATAGTCCGAGTATCGTGAATAGTAACCCCAACAAAAAAAGATACAAATTCCACAAGAAAAATCTTACTTTGTGAACAGTACTCGTGAATAGTACCGTATTTGTGAATAATGTCGTATACGTGAATCGTATCCGGATACGTGAATAGTAACCTCGACATTGAAAAGGTAAAAATTTCATAAAAAATCCATACCAATATTTTGATATAATGATATTGAGAGAATAACATCACTTACAAAGAAAATAACATCCCTTTACCTCAAAAAATATCGTATGAAATGTTGAAGGAATATCTTGATGAAATATAGTAGGAAACTATATAAATACTACTGAATAGGAACTCTCAAAGTATCTCAAACTTGTTTCTAGTGTGATTTTCAATTTTAACTAAGCACCCAATTTATAGGAAAATGCTAGAACGCCAAAGGAGACTAAATTAATAAAATAATAATAATAAATTTTCTACGTATGCCAAGTTGCCAACCAAGACCAAATTATCAGCCATCACAAGTGGGGCCCACCAAAAATCAGCCAACGTTTCCCAACAACCAAAAGTGGGGTCCTCCCATCTTTTTAATAAAAATATTTTTTTCTGAAACTTCAATAATTCATATTAAATAGCCCTTTTATCATAAAAATTCAAATCTCATGTCTAATCCACAGGAAATTGAATTCTCTACAACTTTGTAGAAGAAAGTTTTTCCAAATTCCAAACAAAAAATGACTGAAATCCACATACGGACGATTTTCAACACCTCATAAAATTCATAACAAATCATACGTTAATTTTTAGCGGTTCAAAATTTGTGGACATATACTCAACTTATATATGTATAACATATCCAAAAATCACAACGATCTAACTAATTTAATCAAAATTATAACTCACGCAATAGAGCTTATGAACATCGATTAATTTTGGACTATAAGTCCCTAAATGCATTTCACTTTAGATAATTCAAGTTTAAAAATACTCCATAATAAACCATAATGGAGTAAAATTCATGAATAAAGATCAAAACATGGATACAATTAAAGATAATAACCATAATAGACATATAGGGACAAAGAAGAGAAAATTTTATTTTTCTATGAATAGTGTCGTATTTTTGAATAAAGTCATTATCGTGAATAAGTAACCCCAACACAAAAGATAGAAATTCCACAAGAAAAATCGTACTTACGTGAAACAAGACTCGTGAATATTACCGTATTTTTAAGTAATGTCGATATCGTGAATCGTGTCCGGATCGTGAATAGTAACCTCGACATTGAAAAGGTAAAAATTTCATAAAAATCCATACCAATATTTCGATATAATGATATTGAGAGAATAACATCACTTACAAAGAAAATAACATCCCTTTACCTCAAAAGAACAATGCCTTACATTTGGAATATCGGATGAAATGTTGAAGGAAACTTGCACTGCATAGCAACTCTCAAAGTATCTAAATACTCACAAAATACGCTCGATAATATAGAGAGAGAGGAAACTTGTTTCTAGTGTGATTTTCAATTTTAACTAAGCACCCAATTTATAGGAAAATGCTAGAACGCCAAAGGAGATTAAATTAATAAAATAATAATAATAAATTTTCTACGCATGCCAAGTTTCCAACCAAGACCAAATTATCAGCCATCACAAGTGGGGCCCACCAAATATCAGCCAACGTTTCCCAACAACCAAAAGTGGGGTCCACCCATCTTTTTAATAAAAATATTTATTTCTGAAACTTCAATAATTCATAATAAATAGCCCTTTTATCAGAAAAATTCAAATCTCATGTCTATTCCATAGGAAATTGAATTCTCTACAACTTTGTAGAAGAAAGTTTTTCCAAATTCCAAACGAAAAATGACTGAAATCCAAATACGGACGATTTTCAACACCTCTTAAAATTCATAACAAATCATACGTTAATTTTTAACGGTTCAAAATTTGTAGACATATACTCAACTTATATATGTATAACATATTCAAAAATGACAACGATCTAACTATTTAATCAAAATTATAACTCACTTGATAGAGCTTATGAACACTGATTTATTTTCGGACTATAAGTCCCTCGTACCAGTTTCACTTTAGATAATTCAAGTTTAAAAATACTCCATAATAAACCATAATGGAGTAAAATTCATGAATAAAGATCAAAACATGGATACAATCAAAGATAGTAACCATAATAGACATCTGGGGACAAAGAAGAAAAATTTTATTTTTTGGTGAATAGTGTATTATTTTTTTGATAGTGCCCAGATATCGTGAATAAGTAACCCCAACACAAAAAGATAGAAATTCCACAAGAAAAATCGTACTTCGTGAACAGTACTCGTGAATATTACCGTATTTGTAAGTAATGTCGTATACGTGAATCGTATCCGGATACGTGAATAGTAACCTCGACATTGAAAAGGTAAAAATTTCATAAAAAATCCATACCAATATTTCGATATAATGATATTGAGAGAATAACATCACTTACAAAGAAAATAACATCCCTTTACCTCAAAAGAACAGTACTTCTGACTGGAATATCGGATGAAATGTTGAAGGAAACTTGCACTGAATAGCAACTCTCAAAGTATCAAAATACTCACAAAATACGCTCGATAATATAGAGAGAGAGGAAACTTGTTTCTAGTGTGATTTTCAATTTTAACTAAGCACCCAATTTATAGGAAAATGCTAGAACGCCAAAGGAGACTAAATTAATAAAATAATAATAATAAATTTTCTACGCATGCCAAGTTGCCAACCAAGACCAAATTATCAGCCATCACAAGTGGGGCCCATCAAAAATCAGCCAACGTTTCCCAACAACCAAAAGTGGGTTCCACCCATCTTTTTAATAAAAATATTTATTTCTGAAACTTCAATAATTCATAAAAAATAGCCCTTTTATCATAAAAATTCAAATCTCATGTCTATTCCATAGGAAATTGAATTCTCTACAACTTTGTAGAAGAAACTTTTTCCAAATTCCAAACGTAAAATGACTGAAATCCAAATACGGACGATTTTCAATACCTCTTAAAATTCATAACAAATCATACGTTAATTTTTAACGGTTCAAAATTTTTAGACATATACTCAACTTATACATGTATAACATATTCAAAAATCACAACGATCTAACGGTCGAATCAAAATTATAACTCACGCAATAGAGCTTATGAACACTGATTTATTTTCGGACTATAAGTCCCTCGTATTCGCAGTCACTTTAGATAATTCAAGTTTAAAAATACTCCATAATAAACCATAATGGAGTAAAATTCATGAATAAAGATCAAAACATGGATACAATCAAAGATAGTAACCATAATAGACATCCTGGGACAAAGAAGAGAAAATTTTATTTTTTGGTGAATAGTGTCGTATTTTTGAATAGTGCCCGTATACGTGAATAGTAACCCCAACACAAAAAGATAGAAATTCCACAAGAAAAATCGTACTTCGTGAACAGTACTCGTGAATTATACCGTATTTGTGAGTAATGTCGTATACGTGAATCGATCGTGTCCGGATCGTGAATAGTAACCTCGACATTGAAAAGGTAAAAATTTCATAAAAATCCATACCAATATTTCGATATAATGATATTGAGAGAATAACATCACTTACAAAAGAAAATAACATCCCTTTACCTCAAAAGAACAATTACTTACATTCGAATATCGGATGAAATGTTGAAGGAAACTTGCACTGAATAGCAACTCTCAAAGTATCTAAATACTCACAAAATACGCTCGATAATATAGAGAGAGAGGAAACTTGTTTCTAGTGTTATTTTCAATTTTAACTAAGCACCCAATTTATAGGAAAATGCTAGAACGCCAAAGGAGACTAAATAATTAAAATAATAATAATAAATTTTCTACGCATGCCAAGTTGCCAACCAAGACCAAATTATCAGCCATCACAAGTGGGGCCCACAAAAAATCAACCAACGTTTCACAACAACCAAAAGTGGGTTCCACCCATCTTTTTAATAAAAATATTTATTTCTGAAACTTCAATAATTCATAATAAATAGCCCTTTTATCAGAAAAATTCAAATCTCATGTCTATTCCATAGGAAATTGAATTCTCTACAACTTTGTAGAAGAAAGTTTTTCCAAATTCCAAACATAAAATGACTGAAATCCAAATACGGACAATTTTCAACACCTCTTAAAATTCATAACAAATCATACGTTAATTTTTAACGGTTCAAAATTTTTAGACATATACTCAACTTATACATGTATAACATATTCAAAAATCACAACGATCTAACGGTCGAATCAAAATTATAACTCACGCAATAGAGCTTATCAACACTGATTTATTTTCAGACTATAAGTCCTTCGTACCAGTTTCACTTTAGATAATTCAAGTTTAAAAATACTCCATAATAAACCATAATGGAGTAAAATTCATGAATAAAGATCAAAACATGGATACAATCAAAGATAGTAACCATAATAGACATCTGGGACAAAGAAGAGAAAATTTTATTTTTTGGTGAATAGTGTCGTATTTTTGAATAGTGCCCGTATACGTGAATAGTAACCCCAACACCAAAAGATAGAAATTCCACAAGAAAAATCGTACTTCGTGAACAGTACTCGTGAATAGTACCGTATTTGTGAATAATGTCGTATACGTGAATCGTATCCGTATAAGTGAATAGTAACCTCGACATGGAAAAGGTAAAAATTTCATAAAAAATCCATAACCAATATTTCGATATAATGATATTGAGAGAATAACATCACTTACAAAGAAAATAACATCCCTTTACCTCAAAAGAACAGTACTACTGACTAGAATATCAGATGAAATGTTGAAGGAAACTTGCACTGAATAGCAACTCTCAAAGTATCTAAATACTCACAAAATACGCTTGATAATATAGAGATAGAGGAAACTTATTTCTAGTGTGATTTTCAATTCTAACTAAGCACCCAATTTATAGGAAAATGCTAGAACGCCAAAGGAGATTAAATTAATAAAATAATAATAATAAATTTTCTCTGGCATGCCAAGTAGCCAACCAAGACCAAATTATCACCCATCATAAGTGGGGCCCACCAAAATCGACCAACTTTTCCCAACAACCAAAAGTGGGGTCCACCCATCTTTTAATAAAAATATTTTTTTCCAAAACTTCAATAATTCATAATAAATAGCCCTTTTATCAAAAAATTCAAATCTCATATCTATTCCATAGGAAATTGAATTCTCTACAACTTTGTAGAAGAAAGTTTTCCAAATTCCAAACGAAAAATGACCAAAATCCACATACGGACGATTTTCAACACCTCTTAAAATTCATAACAAATCATACGTTAATTTTTAACGGTTCAAAATTTGTGAACATATACTCAACTTATATATGTATAACATATCCAAAAATCACAACGATCTAACTCATTAAATCAAAATTATAACTCACGAATAGAGCTTATGAACACTGATTTATTTTCGGACTATAAGTCCCTCGTACCAGGTTCACTTTAGATAATTCAAGTTTAAAAATACTCCATAATAAACCATAATGGAGTAAAATTCATGAATAAAGATCAAAACATTGATACAATTAAAGATAGTAACCATAATAGACATCTGGGACAAAGAAGAGAAAATTTTATTTTTCGGTGAATAGTGTCGTATTTTTGAATAGTGCCCGTATACGTGAATAGTAACCCCAACACAAAAAGATAGAAATTCTACAAGAAAAATCGTACTTCGTGAACAACGATTGCTAAATGAATAGTAACGTATTTGTGAATAATGTCGTATCGTGAATCGTGTCCAGATATCGTGAATAAGTAACCTCAACATGGAAAAGGTAAAAATTTCATAAAAATCCATAACCAATATTTCGATATAATGATATTGAGAGAATATCATCACTTACAAAGAAAATAACATCCCTTTACCTCAAAAGAACAGTACTTCTGACTAGAATATCAGATGAAATGTTGAAGGAAACTTGTACTGAATAGCAACTCTCAAAGTATCTAAATACTCACAAAATACGCTTGATAATATAGAGAGAGAGGAAACTTGTTTCCAGTGTGATTTTCAATTCTAACTAAGCACCCAATTTATAGGAAAATGCTAAACGCCAAAGGAGACTAAATTAATAAAATAATAATAAATTTTTTCTACATGCCAAGTTGCCAACCAAGGCCAAATTATCACCATCACAAGTGGGGCCCACCAAAATCAAATTAACGTTTCCCAACAATCAAAAGTGGGGTCCACCCATCATTTTAATAAAAATATTTATTTTTGAAACTTCAATAATTCATAATAAATAGCCCTTTTATCAGAAAAATTCAAATCTCATGTCTATTCCATAGGAAATTGAATTCTCTACAACTTTGTAGAAGAAAGTTTTTCCAAATTCCAAACGAAAAATGACTGAAATCCAAATACGTCCGATTTTCAACACCTCTTAAAATTCATAACAAAACATACGTTAATTTTAACGGTTCAAAATTTGTGGACATATACTCAACTTATATATTTATAACATATCCAAAAATCATAACGATCTAACCGTCGAATCAAAATTATAACTCACATTGATAGAGCTTAAGAACAACGATTTGATTTTCTGACTATAAGTCCCTCGTACAGCTTTCACTTTAGATAATTCAAGTTTAAAAATTTTCGATAATAAACAATAATGGAGTAAAATTTAGGAATAAAGATCAAAACATGGATACAATCAAAGATAGTAGCTATAATAGACATCTAGGACAAAGAAGAGGAAATTTTATTTTTGGTGAATAGTGTCGATTTTGTGAATAATGCCGATATCGTGAATAGTAACCCCAACACAAAAAAGGTAGAAATTCCACAAGAAAATCAGATTTATGAATGATTGCTAAATGAATAATAAGATGTATTTGTGAATAATATCGATATCGTGAATCGATCCAGTATAATGCGTGAATAGTAACCTCGACAAGGAAAAGGTAAAAATTTCATAAAAAATGCATAACCAATATTTCGATATAATGATATTGAGAGAATAACATCACTTACAAAGAAAATAACATCCATTTACCTCAAAAGAACAAGTGCTTACACTAGAATATCGGATGAAATGTTGAAGGAAACTTACCTTTGAATAATAGAACTCTCAAAGTATCTAAATACTCTCAAAATACGCTTGATCATATAGAGAGAGAGGAAACTTATTTCTAGTGTGATTTTTAATTCTAACTAAGCACCCAATTTATAGGAAAATGCTAGAACGCCAAAGGAGACTAAATTAATAAAATAATAATAATAAATTTTCTACGCATGCCAAGTTGCCAACCAAGACCAAATTATCAGCCATCACAAGTGGGGCCCACCAAAAATCAGCCAACTTTTCCCAACAACCAAAAGTGGGGTCCACCCATCTTTTTAATAAAAATATGTTTTTCCAAAATTTCAATAATTCATAATAAATAGCCCTTTTATCAAAAAAAATTCAAATCTCATGTCTATTCCATAGGAAATTGAATTCTCTACAACTTTGTAGAAGAAAGTTTTTCCAAATTCCAAACGAAAAATGACTGAAATCCACATACGGACGATTTTCAACACCTCTTAAAATTCATAACAAATCATACGTTAATTTTTAACGGTTCAAAATTTGTAGACATGTACTAAACTTATATATGTATAACATATCCAAAAATCACAACGATCTAACGGTCGAATCAAAATTATAACTCACGCAATAGAGCTTATGAACACTGATTTATTTTCGGACTATAAGTCCCTCGTACCAGTTTCACTTTAGATAATTCAAGTCTAAAAATACTCCATAATAAACCATAATGGAGTAAAATTCATGAATAAAGATCAAAACATGGATACAATCAAAGATAGTAACCATAATAGACATCTGGGACAAATAAGAGAAAATTTTATTTTTCGGTGAATAGTGTCGTATTTTTGAATAGTGCCCGTATACGTGAATAGTAACCCCAACACAAAAAGATAGAAATTCCACAAGAAAAATTGTACTTAAGTGAAGCGATGCTAAGTGAATAGTAATCAGTATTTGTGAATAATGTCGATATCGTGAATCGTATCCAGATATCGTGAATAGTAACCTCGACATGGAAAAGGTAAAAATTTCATAAAAATCCATACCAATATTTCGATATAATGATATTGAGAGAATAACATCACTTACAAAGAAAATAACATCCATTTACCTCAAAAGAACAATACTACTTACACTAGAATATCGGATGAAATGTTGAAAGAAATTTGCCTTTGAATAACAACTCTCAAATTATCTAAAT
Organism: Panax quinquefolius; assembly: GCA_020205615.1. Classification (NCBI taxonomy): domain Eukaryota; kingdom Viridiplantae; phylum Streptophyta; class Magnoliopsida; order Apiales; family Araliaceae; genus Panax; species Panax quinquefolius. The sequence goes on along the minus strand of CM035174.1, from coordinate 47,196,227 downwards.
ACTCACAAAATACGCTTGATAATATAGAGAGAGAGGAAACTTGTTTCTAGTGTGATTTTCAATTCTAACTAAGCACCCAATTTATAGAAAAATGCTAGAACGCCAAAGGAGACAAAATTAATAAAATAATAATAATAAATTTTCTACGCATGCCAAGTTGCCAACCAAGACCAAATTATCAACCATCACAAGTGGGGCCCACCAAAATCACCAACGCTTTCCCAACAACCAAAAGTGGGGTCCACCCATCATTTTAATAAAAATATTTATTTTGAAACTTCAATAATTCATAATAAATAGCCCTTTTATCGGAAAAATTCAAATCTCATGTCTATTCCATAGGAAATTGAATTCTCTACAACTTTGTAGAAGAAAGTTTTCCAAATTCCAAACGAAAAATGACCTAAATCCACATACGGACGATTTTCAACACCTCTTAAAATTCATAACAAATCATCGTTAATTTTAACGGTTCAAAATTTGTGACATGTACTAAACTTATATATGTATAACATATCCAAAAATCACAACGATCTAACAATTGAATCAAAATTATAACTCACGATAATGATAGAGCTTATGAACATCGATTTATTTTCTGGGACTATAAGTCCCTCGTACAGCTTTCACTTTAGATAATTCAAGTCTAAAAATACTCCATAATAAACCATAATGGAGTAAAATTCATGAATAAAGATCAAAACATGGATACAATCAAAGATAGTAACCATAATAGACATCTGGGACAAATAAGAGAAAATTTTATTTTTCTATTGAATAGTGTATATTTATTTTGAATAGTGCTTGAGTATACGAATAGTAACTCCCAACACAAAAAGATAGAAATTCCACAAGAAAAATTGTACTTGATTGAATGATGACGTGAATAATCTTAGTATTTGTGAATAATGTCGTATACGTGAATCGTATCCGTATACGTGAATAGTAACCTCGACATGGAAAAGGTAAAAATTTCATAAAAAATCCATACCAATATTTCGATATAATGATATTGAGAGAATAACATCACTTACAAAGAAAATAACATCCATTTACCTCAAAAAGAACAATACTTACGACTAGAATATCGGATGAAATGTTGAAAGAATTTGCAGCTGAATAACAACTCTCAAATTATCTAAATACTCACAAAATACGCTTGATAATATAGAGAGAGAGAAACTTGTTTCTAGTGCGATTTTCAATTCTAACTAAGCACCCAATTTATAGGAAAATGCTAGAAGCATGAAAGGAGACAAAATTAATAAAATAATAATAATAAATTTTCTACGCATGCCAAGTTGCCAACCAAGACCAAATTATCAACCATCACAAGTGGGGCCCACCAAAAATCAGCCAACGTTTCCCAACAACCAAAAGTGGGGTCCACCCATCATTTTAATAAAAATATTTATTTTTGAAACTTCAATAATTCATAATAAATAGCCCTTTTATCAGAAAAATTCAAATCTCATGTCTATTCCATAGGAAATTGAATTCTCTACAACTTTGTAGAAGAAAGTTTTTCCAAATTCCAAACGAAAAATGACTGAAATCCAAACACGTCCGATTTTCAACACCTCTTAAAATTCATAACAAAACATACGTTAATTTTAACGGTTCAAAATTTGTGGACATATACTCAACTTATATATTTATAACATATCCAAAAATCACAACGATCTAACCGTCGAATCAAAATTATAACTCACGCAATAGAGCTTAAGAACACTGATTTGATTTTCGGACTATAAGTCCCTCGTACCAGTTTCACTTTAGATAATTCAAGTTTAAAAATTTTCGATAATAAACAATAATGGAGTAAAATTTAGGAATAAAGATCAAAACATGGATACAATCAAAGATAGTAGCTATAATAGACATCTAGGACAAAGAAGAGAAAATTTTATTTTTTGGTGAATAGTGTCGTATTTGTGAATAATGCCGTATACGTGAATAGTAACCCCAACACAAAAGGTAGAAATTCCACAAGAAAAATCGTACTTAAGTGAATGATGACTAAGTGAATAGTAACGTATTTGTGAATAATGTCGTATACGTGAATCGTATCCGTATACGTGAATAGTAACCTCAACATGGAAAAGGTAAAAATTTCATAAAAAATCCATAACCAATATTTCGATATAATGATATTGAGAGAATAACATCACTTACAAAGAAAATAACATCCCTTTACCTCAAAAGAACAATACTTCTGACTAGAATATCAGATGAAATGTTGAAGGAAACTTGCACTGAATAGCAACTCTCAAAGTATCTAAATACTCACAAAATACGCTTGATAATATAGAGAGTGAGGAAACTTGTTTCTAGTGTGATTTTCAATTCTAACTAAGCACCCAATTTATAGGAAAATGCTAAACGCCAAAGGAGACTAAATTAATAAAATAATAATAATAAATTTTCTACGCATGCCAAGTTGCCAACCAAGGCCAAATTATCAGCCATCACAAGTGGGGCCCACCAAAAATCAGCCAACGTTTCCCAACAATCAAAAGTGGGGTCCACCCATCATTTTAATAAAAATATTTATTTTTGAAACTTCAATAATTCATAATAAATAGCCCTTTTATCAGAAAAATTCAAATCTCATGTCTATTCCATAGGAAATTGAATTCTCTACAACTTTGTAGAAGAAAGTTTTTCCAAATTCAAACGAAAAATGAAATCCAAATACGTCCGATTTTCAACACCTCTTAAAATTCATAACAAAACATACGTTAATTTTAACGGTTCAAAATTTGTGGACATATACTCAACTTATATATTTATAACATATCCAAAAATCATAACGATCTAACCGTCGAATCAAAATTATAACTCACGCAATAGAGCTTAAGAACACTGATTTGATTTTCGGACTATAAGTCCCTCGTACAGCCTTCACTTTAGATAATTCAAGTTTAAAAATTTTCGATAATAAACAATAATGGAGTAAAATTTAGGAATAAAGATCAAAACATGGATACAATCAAAGATAGTAGCTATAATAGACATCTAGGACAAAGAAGAGAAAATTTTATTTTTTGGTGAATAGTGTCGTATTTGTGAATAATGCCGTATACGTGAATAGTAACCCCAACACAAAAAGGTAGAAATTCCACAAGAAAAATCGTACTTCGTGAACAGTACTCGTGAATAGTACCGTATTTGTGAATAATATCGTATACGTGAATCGTATCCGTATACGTGAATAGTAACCTCGACAAGGAAAAGGTAAAAATTTCATAAAAAATGCATAACCAATATTTCGATATAATGATATTGAGAGAATAACATCACTTACAAAGAAAATAACATCCATTTACCTCAAAAGAACAGTACTTCTGACTAGAATATCAGATGAAATGTTGAAGGAAACTTGCACTGAATAGGAACTCTCAAAGTATCTAAATACTCTCAAAATACGCTTGATCATATAGAGAGAGAGGAAACTTATTTCTAGTGTGATTTTTAATTCTAACTAAGCACCCAATTTATAGGAAAATGCTAGAACGCCAAAGGAGACTAAATTAATAAAATAATAATAATAAATTTTCTACGCATGCCAAGTTGCCAACCAAGACCAAATTATCAGCCATCACAAGTGGGGCCCACCAAAAATCAGCCAACTTTTCCCAACAACCAAAAGTGGGGTCCACCCATCTTTTTAATAAAAATATGTTTTTCCAAAATTTAAATAATTCATAATAAATAGCCCTTTTATCAAAAAAATTCAAATCTCATGTCTATTCCATAGGAAATTGAATTCTCTACAACTTTGTAGAAGAAAGTTTTTCCAAATTCCAAACGAAAAATGACTGAAATCCACATACGAGACGATTTTCAACACCTCTTAAAATTCATAACAAATCATACGTTAATTTTTAACGGTTCAAAATTTGTAGACATGTACTAAACTTATATATGTATAACATATCCAAAAATCACAACGATCTAACGGTCGAATCAAAATTATAACTCACGCAATAGAGCTTATGAACACTGATTTATTTTCGGACTATAAGTCCCTCGTACCAGTTTCACTTTAGATAATTCAAGTCTAAAAATACTCCATAATAAACCATAATGGAGTAAAATTCATGAATAAAGATCAAAACATGGATACAATCAAAGATAGTAACCATAATAGACATCTGGGACAAATAAGAGAAAATTTTATTTTTCGGTGAATAGTGTCGTATTTTTGAATAGTGCCCGTATACGTGAATAGTAACCCCAACACAAAAAGATAGAAATTCCACAAGAAAAATTGTACTTAAGTGAACAATGCTAAAATGAATAATACCGTATTTGTGAATAATGTGTGATATCGTGAATCGATCCAGATATCGTGAATAGTAACCTCGACATGGAAAAGGTAAAAATTTCATAAAAAATCCATACCAATATTTCGATATAATGATATTGAGAGAATAACATCACTTACAAAGAAAATAACATCCATTTACCTCAAAAGAACAATACTTCTGACTAGAATATCAGATGAAATGTTGAAAGAAATTTGCCTTTGAATAACAACTCTCAAATTATCTAAATACTCACAAAATACGCTTGATAATATAGAGAGAGGAAACTTGTTTCTAGTGTGATTTTCAATTCTAACTAAGCACCCAATTTATAGAAAAATGCTAGAACGCATGAAGGAGACAAAATTAATAAAATAATAATAATAAATTTTCTCGCATGCCAAGTTGCCAACCAAGACCAAATTATCAACCATCACAAGTGGGGCCCACCAAAAATCAAACGCGTTTCCCAACAACCAAAAGTGGGGTCCACCCATCATTTTAATAAAATATTTATTTTGAAACTTCAATAATTCATAATAAATAGCCCTTTTATCAGAAAAATTCAAATCTCATGTCTATTCCATAGGAAATTGAATTCTCTACAACTTTGTAGAAGAAAGTTTTTCCAAATTCCAAAACGAAAAATGACCTGAAATCCACATACTGACGATTTTCAACACCTCTTAAAATTCATAACAAATCATACGTTAATTTTAACGGTTCAAAATTTGTAGACATGTACTAAACTTATATATGTATAACATATCCAAAAATCACAACGATCTAGCAATTAATCAAAATTATAACTCACATGATAGAAGCTTATGAACACTGATTTATTTTCGGACTATAAGTCCCTCGTACCAGTTTCACTTTAGATAATTCAAGTCTAAAAATACTCCATAATAAACCATAATGGAGTAAAATTCATGAATAAAGATCAAAACATGGATACAATCAAAGATAGTAACCATAATAGACATCTGGGACAAATAAGAGAAAATTTTATTTTTCGGTGAATAGTGTCGTATTTTTGAATAGTGCCCGTATACGTGAATAGTAACCCCAACACAAAAAGATAGAAATTCCACAAGAAAAATTGTACTTCGTGAACAGTACTCGTGAATAGTACCGTATTTGTGAATAATGTCGTATACGTGAATCGTATCCGTATACGTGAATAGTAACCTCGACATGGAAAAGGTAAAAATTTCATAAAAAATCCATACCAATATTTCGATATAATGATATTGAGAGAATAACATCACTTACAAAGAAAATAACATCCATTTACCTCAAAAGAACAATACTTCTGACTAGAATATCAGATGAAATGTTGAAAGAAATTTGCACTGAATAACAACTCTCAAATTATCTAAATACTCACAAAATACGCTTGATAATATAGAGAGAGAGGAAACTTGTTTCTAGTGCGATTTTCAATTCTAACTAAGCACCCAATTTATAGGAAAATGCTAGAACGCCAAAGGAGACAAAATTAATAAAATAATAATAATAAATTTTCTACGCATGCCAAGTTGCCAACCAAGACCAAATTATCAACCATCACAAGTGGGGCCCACCAAAAATCAAATGAACGTTTCCCAACAACCAAAAGTGGGGTCCACCCATCATTTTAATAAAAATATTTATTTTTGAAACTTCAATAATTCATAATAAATAGCCCTTTTATCAGAAAAATTCAAATCTCATGTCTATTCCATAGGAAATTGAATTCTCTACAACTTTGTAGAAGAAAGTTTTTCCAAATTCCAAACGAAAAATGACTGAAATCCAAACACGTCCGATTTTCAACACCTCTTAAAATTCATAACAAAACATACGTTAATTTTAACGGTTCAAAATTTGTGGACATATACTCAACTTATATATGTATAACATATCCAAAAATCACAACGATCTAACCGTCGAATCAAAATTATAACTCACGCAATAGAGCTTAAGAACACTGATTTGATTTTCGGACTATAAGTCCCTCGTACCAGTTTCACTTTAGATAATTCAAGTTTAAAAATTTTCGATAATAAACAATAATGGAGTAAAATTTAGGAATAAAGATCAAAACATGGATACAATCAAAGATAGTAGCTATAATAGACATCTAGGACAAAGAAGAAAAATTTTATTTTTGGTGAATAGTGTAATGTGATTTGTGAATAATGCTTAGTATCGTGAATAGTAACCCCAACACAAAAAGGTAGAAATTCCACAAGAAAAATCAGACTTAAGTGAGCGATTGCTGAATGAATAATCTAGTATTTGTGAATAATATCGATATCGTGAATCGTGTCCGATATCGTGAATAGTAACCTCGACAAGGAAAAGGTAAAATTTCATAAAAATGCATAACCAATATTTCGATATAATGATATTGAGAGAATAACATCACTTACAAAGAAAATAACATCCATTTACCTCAAAAAGAACAAAGATTACCGACTAGAATATCGGATGAAATGTTGAAGGAAACTTACCTTTGAATAGAACTCTCAAAGTATCTAAATACTCTCAAAATACGCTTGATCATATAGAGAGAGAGGAAACTTATTTCTAGTGTGATTTTAATTCTAACTAAGCACCCAATTTATAGGAAAATGCTAGAACGCCAAAGGAGACTAAATTAATAAAATAATAATAATAAATTTTCTACGCATGCCAAGTTGCCAACCAAGACCAAATTATCGACCATCACAAGTGGGGCCCACCAAAAATCAATGACTTTTCCCAACAACCAAAAAGTGGGGTCCACCCATCTTTTAATAAAATATATTTTTTTCCAAATTTCAATAATTCATAATAAATAGCCCTTTTATCAAAAAAATTCAAATCTCATGTCTATTCCATAGGAAATTGAATTCTCTACAACTTTGTAGAAGAAAGTTTTCCAAATTCCAAACGAAAAATGACCAAAATCCATATACAGACGATTTTCAACACCTCTTAAAATTCATAACAAATCATACGTTAATTTTAACGGTTCAAAATTTGTAGACATGTACTAAACTTATATATATATAACATATCCAAAAATCACAACGATCTAACTATTGAATCAAAATTATAACTCACGCATGATAGAGCTTATGAACACTTGATTTATTTTGGGACTATAAGTCCCTCGTATTGATTTCACTTTAGATAATTCAAGTTCTAAAAATACTCCATAATAAACCATAATGGAGTAAAATTCATGAATAAAGATCAAAACATGGATACAATCAAAGATAGTAACCATAATAGACATCTGGGACAAATAAGAGAAAATTTTATTTTTAATTGAATAGTGTAAATATTTTGAATAGTGCCCGTATATCGTGAATAAGTAACTGAACACAAAAAAGATAGAAATTCCACAAGAAAAATTGTACTTCGTGTGAGCGATTGCTCGTGAATAATACCGTATTTGTGAATAATGTCGATCGTGTGAATCGTATCCGTATACGTGAATAGTAACCTCGACATGGAAAAGGTAAAAATTTCATAAAAAATCCATACCAATATTTCGATATAATGATATTGAGAGAATAACATCACTTACAAAGAAAATAACATCCATTTACCTCAAAAGAACAATACTTCTGACTAGAATATCAGATGAAATGTTGAAAGAAATTTGCCTTGGAATAACAACTCTCAAATTATCTAAATACTCACAAAATACGCTTGATAATATAGAGAGAGAGGAAACTTGTTTCTAGTGTGATTTTCAATTCTAACTAAGCACCCAATTTATAGGAAAATGCTAGAACGCCAAAGGAGACAAAATTAATAAAATAATAATAATAAATTTTCTACGCATGCCAAGTTGCCAACCAAGACCAAATTATCAACCATCACAAGTGGGGCCCACCAAAAATCAGCCAACGTTTCCCAACAACCAAAAGTGGGGTCCACCCATCATTTTAATAAAAATATTTATTTTTGAAACTTCAATAATTCATAATAAATAGCCCTTTTATCAGAAAAATTCAAATCTCATGTCTATTCCATAGGAAATTGAATTCTCTACAACTTTGTAGAAGAAAGTTTTTCCAAATTCCAAACGAAAAATGACTGAAATCCACATACGGACGATTTTCAACACCTCTTAAAATTCATAACAAATCATACGTTAATTTTAACGGTTCAAAATTTGTGAACATGTACTAAACTTATATATGTATAACATATCCAAAAATCACAACGATCTAACATTTGATCAAAATTATAACTCACATGATAGAGCTTATGAACACTTTGATTTATTTTCTACTATAAGTCCTCGTACTCGATTTCACTTTAGATAATTCAAGTCTAAAAATACTCCATAATAAACCATAATGGAGTAAAATTCATGAATAAAGATCAAAACATGGATACAATCAAAGATAGTAACCATAATAGACATCTGGGACAAATAAGAGAAAATTTTATTTTTCTATGAATAGTGTCGTATTTTTGAATAGTGCTAGATATCGTGAATAATAACTGACACAAAAAGATAGAAATTCCACAAGAAAATTGTACTTAATGAAGCGATGCTAAATGAATAGTCAAGTATTTGTGAATAATGTCGTATACGTGAATCGTATCCGTATACGTGAATAGTAACCTCGACATGGAAAAGGTAAAAATTTCATAAAAAATCCATACCAATATTTCGATATAATGATATTGAGAGAATAACATCACTTACAAAGAAAATAACATCCATTTACCTCAAAAGAACAATACTTCTGACTAGAATATCAGATGAAATGTTGAAAGAAATTTGCACTGAATAACAACTCTCAAATTATCTAAATACTCACAAAATACGCTTGATAATATAGAGAGAGAGGAAACTTGTTTCTAGTGCGATTTTCAATTCTAACTAAGCACCCAATTTATAGGAAAATGCTAGAACGCCAAAGGAGACAAAATTAATAAAATAATAATAATAAATTTTCTACGCATGCCAAGTTGCCAACCAAGACCAAATTATCAACCATCACAAGTGGGGCCCACCAAAAATCAGCCAACGTTTCCCAACAACCAAAAGTGGGGTCCACCCATCATTTTAATAAAAATATTTATTTTTGAAACTTCAATAATTCATAATAAATAGCCCTTTTATCAGAAAAATTCAAATCTCATGTCTATTCCATAGGAAATTGAATTCTCTACAACTTTGTAAAGAAAGTTTTTCCAAATTCCAAACGAAAAATGACTGAAATCCAAACACGTCCGATTTTCAACACCTCTTAAAATTCATAACAAAACATACGTTAATTTTAACGGTTCAAAATTTGTGGACATATACTCAACTTATATATTTATAACATATCCAAAAATCACAACGATCTAACCGTCGAATCAAAGTTATAACTCACGCAATAGAGCTTATGAACACTGATTAATTTTCGGACTATAAGTCCCTCGTACCAGTTTCACTTTAGATAATTCAAGTTTAAAAATACTCCATAATAAACCATAATGGAGTAAAATTCATGAATAAAGATCAAAACTTGGATACAATCAAAGATAGTAACCATAATAGACATACGGGACAAATAAGAGAAAATTTTATTTTTCTATTGAATAGTGTCGTATTTTTGAATAGTGCCGATATCGTGAATAGTAACCCCAACACAAAAAGATAGAAATTCCACAAGAAAAATTGTACTTAAGTGAACGATTACTAAATGAATAATCTACAGTATTTGTGAATAATGTCGATATCGTGAATCGTGTCCGTGATCGTGAATAAATAACCTCGACATGGAAAAGGTAAAAATTTCATAAAAATCCATACCAATATTTCGATATAATGATATTGAGAGAATAACATCACTTACAAAGAAAATAACATCCATTTACCTCAAAAAAACAATACTTACTTCCACTAGAATATCGGATGAAATGTTGAAAGAAATTTGCAACTGAATAACAACTCTCAAATTATCTAAATACTCACAAAATACGCTTGATAATATAGAGAGAGAGGAAACTTGTTTCTAAAGGCGATTTTCAATTCTAACTAAGCACCCAATTTATAGGAAAATGCTAGAACGCATGAAAGGAGACAAAATTAATAAATTAATAATAATAAATTTTCTCGCATGCCAAGTTGCCAACCAAGACCAAATTATCAACCATCACAAGTGGGGCCCACCAAAAATCAGCCAACGTTTCCCAACAACCAAAAGTGGGGTCCACCCATCATTTTAATAAAAATATTTATTTTTGAAACTTCAATAATTCATAATAAATAGCCCTTTTATCAGAAAAATTCAAATCTCATGCCTATTCCATAGGAAATTGAATTCTCTACAACTTTGTAGAAAAAGTTTTCCAAATTCCAAGCGAAAAATGACCGAAATCCAAACACGTCCGATTTTCAACACCTCTTAAAATTCATAACAAAACATACGTTAATTTTAACGGTTCAAAATTTGTGGACATATACTCAACTTATATATTTATAACATATCCAAAAATCACAACGATCTAACCGTCGAATCAAAATTATAACTCACGCAATAGAGCTTAAGAACACTGATTTGATTTTCGGACTATAAGTCCCTCGTACCAGTTTCACTTTAGATAATTCAAGTTTAAAAATTTTCGATAATAAACAATAATGGAGTAAAATTTAGGAATAAAGATCAAAACATGGATACAATCAAAGATAGTAGCTATAATAGACATCTAGGACAAAGAAGAGAAAATTTTATTTTTTGGTGAATAGTGTCGTATTTGTGAATAATGCCGTATACGTGAATAGTAACCCCAACACAAAAAGGTAGAAATTCCACAAGAAAAATCGTATTAAGTGAATGAGACTAAATGAATAATACAAGTATTTGTGAATAATATCGTATACGTGAATCGTATCCGTATACGTGAATAGTAACCTCGACAAGGAAAAGGTAAAAATTTCATAAAAAATGCATAACCAATATTTCGATATAATGATATTGAGAGAATAACATCACTTACAAAGAAAATAACATCCATTTACCTCAAAAGAACAAAGATTTTGACTAGAATATCGGATGAAATGTTGAAGGAAACTTACCTTTGAATAGGAACTCTCAAAGTATCTAAATACTCTCAAAATACGCTTGATCATATAGAGAGAGAGGAAACTTATTTCTAGTGTGATTTTTAATTCTAACTAAGCACCCAATTTATAGGAAAATGCTAGAACGCCAAAGGAGACTAAATTAATAAAATAATAATAATAAATTTTCTCGCATGCCAAGTTGCCAACCAAGACCAAATTATCACCCATCACAAGTGGGGCCCACCAAAATCAATGACAACTTTTCCCAACAACCAAAAGTGGGGTCCACCCATCTTTTAATAAAAATATGTTTTTCCAAAATTTCAATAATTCATAATAAATAGCCCTTTTATCAAAAAAATTCAAATCTCATGTCTATTCCATAGGAAATTGAATTCTCTACAACTTTGTAGAAGAAAGTTTTTCCAAATTCCAAACGAAAAATGACTGAAATCCACATACGGACGATTTTCAACACCTCTTAAAATTCATAACAAATCATACGTTAATTTTTAACGGTTCAAAATTTGTAGACATGTACTAAACTTATATATGTATAACATATCCAAAAATCACAACGATCTAACGGTCGAATCAAAATTATAACTCACATGATAGAGAAGCTTATGAACATCGATTTATTTTCGGACTATAAGTCCCTCGTACCAGTTTCACTTTAGATAATTCAAGTCTAAAAATACTCCATAATAAACCATAATGGAGTAAAATTCATGAATAAAGATCAAAACATGGATACAATCAAAGATAGTAACCATAATAGACATCTGGGACAAATAAGAGAAAATTTTATTTTTCGGTGAATAGTGTCGTATTTTTGAATAGTGCCCGTATACGTGAATAGTAACCCCAACACAAAAAGATAGAAATTCCACAAGAAAAATTGTACTTAAATGAATGCAAAGCTAAATGAATAGTCTGCGTATTTGTGAATAATGTCGTATCATGTGAATCGTGTCCGTATATCGTGAATAGTAACCTCGACATGGAAAAGGTAAAATTTCATAAAAATCCATACCAATATTTCGATATAATGATATTGAGAGAATAACATCACTTACAAAGAAAATAACATCCATTTACCTCAAAAGAACAATACTTCTGACTAGAATATCAGATGAAATGTTGAAAGAAATTTGCACTGAATAACAACTCTCAAATTATCTAAATACTCACAAAATAAACGATAATATAGAGAGAGAAAACTTGTTTCTAGTGCGATTTTCAATTCTAACTAAGCACCCAATTTATAGGAAAATGCTAGAACATGAAAGGAGACAAAATTAATAAAATAATAATAATAAATTTTCTACGCATGCCAAGTTGCCAACCAAGACCAAATTATCAACCATCACAAGTGGGGCCCACCAAAAATCAGCCAACGTTTCCCAACAACCAAAAGTGGGGTCCACCCATCATTTTAATAAAAATATTTATTTTTGAAACTTCAATAATTCATAATAAATAGCCCTTTTATCAGAAAAATTCAAATCTCATGTACATTCCATAGAAATTGAATTCTCTACAACTTTGTAGAAGAAAGTTTTCCAAATTCCAAACGAAAAATGATCCGAAATCCAAACACGTCCAGATTTTCAACACCTCTTAAAATTCATAACAAAACATACGTTAATTTTAACGGTTCAAAATTTGTGGACATATACTCAACTTATATATTTATAACATATCCAAAAATCACAACGATCTAACCGTCGAATCAAAATTATAACTCACGCAATAGAGCTTAAGAACACTTGATTTGATTTTCTGGACTATAAGTCCCTCATTACAGGTTCACTTTAGATAATTCAAGTTTAAAAATTTTCGATAATAAACAATAATGGAGTAAAATTTAGGAATAAAGATCAAAACATGGATACAATCAAAGATAGTAGCTATAATAGACATCTAGGACAAAGAAGAAAAATTTTATTTTTGGTGAATAGTGTCGTATTTGTGAATAATCTTGATATCGTGAATAGTAACTGACACAAAAAGGTAGAAATTCCACAAGAAAAATCAGTATTTAAGTGAACGATTGCTATAATGAATAAGACCGTATTTGTGAATAATATCGATATCGTGAATCGTGTCCAGATAATCGTGAATAAGTAACCTCGACAAGGAAAAGGTAAAATTTTCATAAAAATGCATAACCAATATTTCGATATAATGATATTGAGAGAATAACATCACTTACAAAGAAAATAACATCCATTTACCTCAAAAGAACAATGATTTGACTAGAATATCAGATGAAATGTTGAAGGAAACTTGCACTGAATAGGAACTCTCAAAGTATCTAAATACTCTCAAAATACGCTTGATCATATAGAGAGAGAGGAAACTTATTTCTAGTGTGATTTTTAATTCTAACTAAGCACCCAATTTATAGGAAAATGCTAGAACGCCAAAGGAGACTAAATTAATAAAATAATAATAATAAATTTTCTCTCGCATGCCAAGTTGCCAACCAAGACCAAATTATCGTACCATCACAAGTGGGGCCCACCAAAAAATCGACCAACTTTTCCCAACAACCAAAAGTGGGGTCCACCCATCTTTTAATAAAAATATGTTTTTCAAAATTTCAATAATTCATAATAAATAGCCCTTTTATCAAAAAAAATTCAAATCTCATGTCTATTCCATAGGAAATTGAATTCTCTACAACTTTGTAGAAGAAAGTTTTTCCAAATTCCAAGCGAAAAATGACCAAATCCACATACAGACGATTTTCAACACCTCTTAAAATTCATAACAAATCATACGTTAATTTTAACGGTTCAAAATTTGTAGACATGTACTAAACTTATATATGTATAACATATCCAAAAATCACAACGATCTAATTGGTGAATCAAAATTATAACTCACGCAATGATAGAGCTTATGAACACCGATTTATTTTCTGACTATAAGTCCCTCGCATGCGATTTCACTTTAGATAATTCAAGTCTAAAAATACTCCATAATAAACCATAATGGAGTAAAATTCATGAATAAAGATCAAAACATGGATACAATCAAAGATAGTAACCATAATAGACATCTGGGACAAATAAGAGAAAATTTTATTTTTAATTGAATAGTGTCGTATTTTTTTTGAATAGTGCCCGTATCGTGAATAGTAACCCCAACACAAAAAGATAGAAATTCCACAAGAAAAATTGTACTTAAATGAACATTACTAAATGAATAATACCAGTATTTGTGAATAATGTCGATATCGTGAATCGTGTCCAGATATCGTGAATAGTAACCTCGACATGGAAAAGGTAAAATTTCATAAAAAATCCATACCAATATTTCGATATAATGATATTGAGAGAATAACATCACTTACAAAGAAAATAACATCCATTTACCTCGAAAAGAACAATACTTACGACTAGAATATCGGATGAAATGTTGAAAGAAATTTGCATCAATAACAACTCTCAAATTATCTAAATACTCACAAAATACGCTTGATAATATAGAGAGAGAGAAACTTGTTTCTAGTGTGATTTTCAATTCTAACTAAGCACCCAATTTATAGGAAAATGCTAGAACGCATGAAAGGAGACAAAATTAATAAAATAATAATAATAAATTTTCTACGCATGCCAAGTTGCCAACCAAGACCAAATTATCAACCATCACAAGTGGGGCCCACCAAAAATCAGCCAACGTTTCCCAACAACCAAAAGTGGGGTCCACCCATCATTTTAATAAAAATATTTATTTTTGAAACTTCAATAATTCATAATAAATAGCCCTTTTATCAGAAAAATTCAAATCTCATGTCTATTCCATAGAAATTTAATTCTCTACAACTTTGTAGAAGAAAGTTTTTCCAAATTCCAAACGAAAAATGACCTAAATCCAAATACGTCCCGATTTTCAACACCTCTTAAAATTCATAACAAAACATACGTTAATTTTAACGGTTCAAAATTTGTGGACATATACTCAACTTATATATTTATAACATATCCAAAAATCACAACGATCTAACCGTCGAATCAAAATTATAACTCACGCAATAGAGCTTAAGAACACTGATTTGATTTTCGGACTATAAGTCCCTCGTACCAGTTTCACTTTAGATAATTCAAGTTTAAAAATTTTCCATAATAAACAATAATGGAGTAAAATTTAGGAATAAAGATCAAAACATGGATACAATCAAAGATAGTAGCTATAATAGACATCTGGGACAAAGAAGAGAAAATTTTATTTTTCGGTGAATAGTGTCGTATTTGTGAATAGTGCCGTATACGTGAATAGTAACCCCAACACAAAAAGGTAGAAATTTCACAAGAAAAATCAGTACTTAAGTGAATAAGAGACTCGTGAATAATAGTACCGTATTTGTGAATAATGTCGTATACGGGAATCGTATCCGTATACGTGAATAGTAACCTCGACATGGAAAAGGTAAAAATTTTATAAAAAATCCATACCAATATTTTGATATAATGATATTGAGAGAATAACATCATTTACAAAGAAAACAACATCCCTTTACCTCAGAAGAACAATACTTCAGACTAGAATATCGGATGAAATGTTAAAGGAAACTTGCACTGAATAGCAACTCTCAAAGTATCTAAATACTCACAAAATACGCTCGATAATATATATATATAGAGAGAGAGAGAGAGGAAACTTGTTTCTAGTGTGATTTTTAATTCTAACTAAGCACCCTATTTAAAGGAAAATGCTAGAACGCCAAAGGAGACTAAATTAATAAAATAATAATAATAAATTTTCTCACGCATGCCAAGTTGCCAACCAAGACCAAATTATCACCCATCACAAGTGGGGCCCACCAAAATCAATGAACTTTTCCCAACAACCAAAAGTGGGGTCCACCCATCTTTTAATAAAATATATTTTTCCAAAACTTTAATAATTCATAATAAATAGCCCTTTTATCAAAAAAAATTCAAATCTCATGTCTATTCCATAGGAAATTGAATTCTCTACAACTTTGTAGAAGAAAGTTTTTCCAAATTCCAAACGAAAAATGACTGAAATCCACATACGGACGATTTTCAACACCTCTTAAAATTCATAACAAATCATACGTTAATTTTTAACGGTTCAAAATTTGTGGTCATATACTCAACTTATATATGTATAACATATCCAAAAATCACAACGATCTAACGGTCGAATCAAAGTTATAACTCACGCAATAGAGCTTATGAACACTGATTAATTTTCGGACTATAAGTCCCTCGTACCAGTTTCACTTTAGATAATTCAAGTTTAAAAATACTCCATAATAAACCATAATGGAGTAAAATTCATGAATAAAGATCAAAACTTGGATACAATCAAAGATAGTAACCATAATAGACATCTGGGACAAAGAAGAGAAAATTTTATTTTTCGGTGAATAGTGTCGTATTTTTTAATAGTGCC
Source organism: Panax quinquefolius (assembly GCA_020205615.1). NCBI lineage: Eukaryota > Viridiplantae > Streptophyta > Magnoliopsida > Apiales > Araliaceae > Panax > Panax quinquefolius. The sequence continues at coordinate 47,179,433 of CM035174.1, read as the reverse complement.
GTATACGTGAATAGTAACCCCAACACAAAAAGATAGAAATTCCACAAGAAAAATCGTACTTTGTGAACAGTACTCGTGAATAGTACCGTATTTGTGAATAATGTCCTATACGTGAATCGTATCCGGATACGTGAATAGTAACCTCGACATTGAAAAGGTAAAAATTTCATAAAAAATCCATACCAATATTTTGATATAATGATATTGAGAGAATAACATCACTTCTGAAAATAACATCCCTTTACCTCAAAAGAACGATGATTACATTTGAATATAGGATGAAATGTTGAAGGAAACTTGCAGACGGAATAGCAACTCTCAAAGTATCTAAATACTCACAAAATACGCTTTCGATAATATAGAGTGAGAGGAAACTTGTTTCTAGTGTGATTTTCAATTTTAACTAAGCACCCAATTTATAGGAAAATGCTAGAAACGCCAAAGGAGATTAAATTAATAAAATAATAATAATAAATTTTCTCGCATGCCAAGTTGCCAACCAAGACCAAATTATCACCCATCACAAGTGGGGCCCAAAGAAAATCGACCTAACGTTTCCCAACAACCAAAAGTGGGGTCCACCCATCTTTTAATAAAATATTTATTTCTGAAACTTCAATAATTCATAATAAATAGCCCTTTTATCAGAAAAATTCAAATCTCATGTCTATTCCATAGGAAATTGAATTCTCTACAACTTTGTAGAAGAAAGTTTTTCCAAATTCCAAACGAAAAATGACTGAAATCCAAATACGGACGATTTTCAACACCTCTTAAAATTCATAACAAATCATACGTTAATTTTTAACGGTTCAAAATTTGTAGACATATACTCAACTTATATATGTATAACATATCCAAAAATCATAACGATCTAACGGTAGAATCAAAATTATAACTCACGCAATAGAGCTTATGAACACTGATTTATTTTCGGACTATAAGTCCCTCGTACCAGTTTCACTTTAGATAATTCAAGTTTAAAAATACTCCATAATAAACCATAATGGAGTAAAATTCATGAATAAAGATCAAAACATGGATACAATCAAAGATAGTAACCATAATAGACATCTGGGACAAAGAAGAGAAAATTTTATTTTTAAATTGAATAGTGTAATATTATTTTGAATAGTGCTCGTATCGTGAATAAGAACTGACACAAAAGATAGAAATTCCACAAGAAAAATCGTACTTCGTGAACAGTACTCTTGAATAGTAACGTATTTGTGAATAATGTCGTATACGTGAATCGTATCCGTAAACGTGAATAGTAACCTCGACATGGAAAAGGTAAAAATTTCATAAAAAATCCATACCAATATTTCGATATAATGATATTGAGAGAATAACATCACTTACAAAGAAAATAACATCCCTTTACCTCAAAAGAACAATACTTCTGACTAGAATATCAGATGAAATGTTGAAGGAAACTTGCACTGAATAGCAATTCTCAAAGTATCTAAATACTCACAAAATACGCTTGATAATATAGAGAGTGAGGAAACTTGTTTCTAGTGTGATTTTCAATTCTAACTAAGCACCCAATTTATAGGAAAATGCTAAATGCCAAAGGAGACTAAATTAATAAAATAATAATAATAAATTTTCTACGCATGCCAAGTTGCCAACCAAGACCAAATTATCAGCCATCACAAGTGGGGCCCACCAAAAATCAGCCAACGTTTCCCAACAACCAAAAGTGGGGTCCACCCATCATTTTAATAAAAATATTTATTTTTGAAACTTCAATAATTCATAATAAATAGCCCTTTTATCAGAAAAATTCAAATCTCATGTCTATTCCATAGGAAATTGAATTCTCTACAACATTGTAGAAGAAAGTTTTTCCAAATTCCAAACGAAAAATGACCGAAATCCAAATACGGACGATTTTCAACACCTCTTAAAATTCATAACAAAACATACGTTAATTTTAACGGTTCAAAATTTGTGGACATATACTCAACTTATATATTTATAACATATGCAAAAAATCGAACGATCTAACAAATCGAATCAAAATTATAACTCACGCACATAGAGCTTAAGAACATGATTTGATTTTCTGGACTATAAGTCCCTCGTGCGCCTCACTTTAGATAATTCAAGTTTAAAAATTTTCGATAATAAACAATAATGGAGTAAAATTTAGGAATAAAGATCAAAACATGGATACAATCAAAGATAGTAGCTATAATAGACATCTAGGACAAAGAAGAGAAAATTTTATTTTTTGGTGAATAGTGTCGTAATTGTGAATAATGCCGTATACGTGAATAGTAACCCCAACACAAAAAGATAGAAATTCCACAAGAAAAATTGTACTTCGTGAACAGTACTTGTGAATAGTACCGTATTTGTGAATAATGTCGTATATGTGAATCGTATCCGTATACGTGAATAGTAACCTCGAAAAGGAAAAGGTAAAAATTTCATAAAAAATGCATAACCAATATTTCGATATAATGATATTGAGAGAATAACATCACTTACAAAGAAAATAACATCCATTTACCTCAAAAAGAACAATGATTTCGACTAGAATATCGGATGAAATGTTGAAGGAAACTTGCATTGAATATGAACTCTAAAAGTATCTAAATACTCACAAAATACGCTTTGATCATATATAGAGAGAAAACTTATTTCTAGTGTGATTTTTAATTCTAACTAAGCACCCAATTTATAGGAAAATGCTAGAACGCAAAGGAGACTAAATTAATAAAATAATAATAATAAATTTTCTCGCATGCCAAGTTGCCAACCAAGACCAAATTATCGGCCATCACAAGTGGGGCCCACCAAAAATCAAATGACTTTTCCCAACAACCAAAAGTGGGGTCCACCCATCTTTTAATAAAAATATTTTTTACAAAATTTCAATAATTCATAATAAATAGCCCTTTTATCAAAAAAATTCAAATCTCATGTCTATTCCATAGGAAATTGAATTCTCTACAACTTTGTAGAAGAAAGTTTTTCCAAATTCCAAACGAAAAATGACCAAATCCACATACTGACGATTTTCAACACCTCTTAAAATTCATAACAAATCATCGTTAATTTTAACGGTTCAAAATTTGTAGACATGTACTAAACTTATATATGTATAACATATCCAAAAATCACAACGATCTAACATTCGAATCAAAATTATAACTCATGATAGAGCTTATGAACACCGATTTATTTTCTGACTATAAGTCCCTCGCATGCGATTTCACTTTAGATAATTCAAGTCTAAAAATACTCCATAATAAACCATAATGGAGTAAAATTAATGAATAAAGATCAAAACATGGTTACAATCAAAGATAGTAACCATAATAGACATCCGGGACAAAGAAGAGAAAATTTTATTTTTCGGTGAATAGTGTCGTATTTGTGAATAGTGCCGTATACGTGAATAGTAATCCCAACACAAAAAGGTAGAAATTCCACAAGAAAAATCATACTTAAATGAACAAGTGCACTCGTGAATAATCTTAGTATTTGTGAATAATGTCGATATCTGGAATCGATCCAGTAATCGTGAATAGTAACCTCGACATGGAAAAGGTAAAAATTTTATAAAAAATCCATACCAATATTTTGATATAATGATATTGAGAGAATAACATCATTTACAAAGAAAACAACATCCCTTTACCTCAGAAGAACAATACTTCAGACTAGAATATCGGATGAAATGTTAAAGGAAACTTGCACTGAATAGCAACTCTCAAAGTATCTAAATACTCACAAAATACGCTCGATAATACAGAGAGAGAGAGAGAGAGAAAACTTGTTTCTAGTGTGATTTTAATTCTAACTAAGCACCTATTTAAAGGAAAATGCTAGAACATGAAAGGAGACTAAATTAATAAAATAATAATAATAAATTTTCTCGCATGCCAAGTTGCCAACCAAGACCAAATTATCAAGAATCACAAGTGGGGCCCACCAAAAATCAAATGAACTTTTCCCAACAACCAAAAAAGTGGGGTCCACCCATCTTTTAATAAAAATATTTTTTCCAAAACATCAATAATTCATAATAAATAGCCCTTTATCAAAAAAAATTCAAATCTCATGTCTATTCCATAGGAAATTGAATTCTCTACAACTTTGTAGAAGAAAGTTTTCCAAATTCAAAACGAAAATGGTGAAAATCCACATACGGATGATTTTCAACACCTCTTAAAATTCATAACAAATCATCGTTAATTTTAACGGTTCAAAATTTGTGGTCATATACTCAACTTATATATGTATAACATATCCAAAAATCACAACGATCTAACAATTGAATCAAAGTTATAACTCACATGATAGAGCTTATGAACATCGATTAATTTTTGGACTATAAGTCCTCGTACTTGGGATTTCACTTTAGATAATTCAAGTTTAAAAATACTCCATAATAAACCATAATGGAGTAAAATTCATGAATAAAGATCAAAACTTGGATACAATCAAAGATAGTAACCATAATAGACATCTGGGACAAAGAAGAGAAAATTTTATTTTTCGATGAATAGTGTCGTATTTTTAATAGTCTTGATATCGTGAATAGTAATCCCAACACAAAAGATAGAAATTCCACAAGAAAAATCGTACTTTTTGAACAATTACTCGTGAATAGTACCGTATTTGTGAATAATGTCCTATCGTGAATCGTATCCCGGATACGTGAATAGTAACCTCGACATTGAAAAGGTAAAAATTTCATAAAAATCCATACCAATATTTTGATATAATGATATTGAGAGAATAACATCACTTACAAAGAAAATAACATCCCTTTACCTCGAAAAGAACAAAGATTTCCATTTGGAATATAGGATGAAATGTTGAAGGAAACTTGCCTTTGAATAGCAACTCTCAAAGTATCTAAATACTCACAAAATACGCTCGATAATATAGAGTGAGAGGAAACTTGTTTCTAGTGTGATTTTCAATTTTAACTAAGCACCCAATTTATAGGAAAATGCTAGAACGCATGAAAGGAGATTAAATTAATAAAATAATAATAATAAATTTTCTCGCATGCCAAGTTGCCAACCAAGACCAAATTATCGTACCATCACAAGTGGGGCCCAAAAAAAATCACCAACGCGTTTCCAACAACCAAAAGTGGGGTCCACCCATCTTTTAATAAAAATATTTATTTCAAACTTCAATAATTCATAATAAATAGCCCTTTTATCAGAAAAATTCAAATCTCATGTCTATTCCATAGAAATTGAATTCTCTACAACTTTGTAGAAGAAAGTTTTCCAAATTCAAACGAAAAATGACCAAATCCAAATACGAGACGATTTTCAACACCTCTTAAAATTCATAACAAATCATACGTTAATTTTAACGGTTCAAAATTTGTAGACATATACTCAACTTATATATGTATAACATATCCAAAAATCACAACGATCTAACAATTGGTCAATCAAAATTATAACTCACGCATGATAGAGCTTATGAACATCGATTTATTTTCTGACTATAAGTCCCTCGTGCGATTTGATTTTAGATAATTCAAGTTTAAAATACTCCATAATAAACCATAATGGAGTAAAATTCATGAATAAAGATCAAAACATGGATACAATCAAAGATAGTAACCATAATGACATCCGGGACAAAGAAGAGAAAATTTTATTTTTTAATTGAATAGTGTCGTATTTTTGAATAGTGCTCAGATATCGTGAATAGTAATCCCAACACAAAAGATAGAAATTCCACAAGAAAATCGTATTTAAAGCGATTACTCGTGAATAGTAACGTATTTGTGAATAATGTAGGATCATCGTGAATCGTGTCCAGATATCGTGAATAGTAACCTCGACATGGAAAAGGTAAAAATTTCATAAAAAATCCATACCAATATTTCGATATAATGATATTGAGAGAATAACATCACTTACAAAGAAAATAACATCCATTTACCTCAAAAGAACAATACTTCTGACTAGAATATCAGATGAAATGTTGAAGGAAACTTGCACTGAATAGCAATTCTCAAAGTATCTAAATACTCACAAAATACGCTTGATAATATAGAGAGTGAGGAAACTTGTTTCTAGTGTGATTTTCAATTCTAACTAAGCACCCAATTTATATGAAAATGCTAAACACCAAAGGAGACTAAATTAATAAAATAATAATAATAAATTTTCTACGCATGCCAAGTTGCCAACCAAGACCAAATTATCAGCCATCACAAGTGGGGCCCACCAAAAATCAATGACGTTTCCCAACAACCAAAAGTGGGGTCCACCCATCATTTTAATAAAAATATTTATTTTTGAAACTTCAATAATTCATAATAAATAGCCCTTTTATCAGAAAAATTCAAATCTCATGTCTATTCCATAGGAAATTGAATTCTCTACAACATTGTAGAAGAAAGTTTTTCCAAATTCCAAACGAAAAATGACCGAAATCCAAATACGGACGATTTTCAACACCTCTTAAAATTCATAACAAAACATACGTTAATTTTAACGGTTCAAAATTTGTGGACATATACTCAACTTATATATTTATAACATATCCAAAAATCACAACGATCTAACCGTCGAATCAAAATTATAACTCACGCAATAGAGCTTAAGAACACTGATTTGATTTTCGGACTATAAGTCCCTCGTACCAGTTTCACTTTAGATAATTCAAGTTTAAAAATTTTCGATAATAAACAATAATGGAGTAAAATTTAGGAATAAAGATCAAAACATTGATACAATCAAAGATAGTAGCTATAATAGACATCTAGGACAAAGAAGAGAAAATTTTATTTTTTGGTGAATAGTGTCGTATTTGTGAATAATGCCGTATACGTGAATAGTAACCCCAACACAAAAAGATAGAAATTCCACAAGAAAATCATGACTTAAATGAACGATTGCTTTCGTGAATAATGCCGTATTTGTGAATAATGTCGTATATGTGAATCGATCCAGATATCGTGAATAGTAACCTCGACAAGGAAAAGGTAAAAATTTCATAAAAATGCATAACCAATATTTCGATATAATGATATTGAGAGAATAACATCACTTACAAAGAAAATAACATCCATTTACCTCGAAAAGAGCAATGCTTACGACTAGAATATCGGATGAAATGTTGAAGGAAACTTGCATTGAATAGGAACTCTCAAAGTATCTAAATACTCACAAAATACGCTTGATCATATAGAGAGAGAAAACTTATTTCTAGTGTGATTTATAATTCTAACTAAGCACCCAATTTATAGGAAAATGCTAGAACGCATGAAAGGAGACTAAATTAATAAAATAATAATAATAAATTTTCTCACGCATGCCAAGTTGCCAACCAAGACCAAATTATCGACCATCATCACAGTGGGGCCCACCAAAAATCGATTAACTTTTCCCAACAACCAAAAGTGGGGTCCACCCATCTTTTAATAAAAATATTTTTTACAAAATTTCAATAATTCATAATAAATAGCCCTTTTATCAAAAAAAAAATTCAAATCTCATGTCTATTCCATAGGAAATTGAATTCTCTACAACTTTGTAGAAGAAAGTTTTCCAAATTCCAAACGAAAAATGACCAAAATCCACATACTGACGATTTTCAACACCTCTTAAAATTCATAACAAATCATACGTTAATTTTTAACGGTTCAAAATTTGTAGACATGTACTAAACTTATATATGTATAACATATCCAAAAATCACAACGATCTAACTATTCGAATCAAAATTATAACTCACATGATAGAGCTTATGAACACCGATTTATTTTGGGACTATAAGTCCCTCATGCAGATTCACTTTAGATAATTCAAGTCTAAAATACTCCATAATAAACCATAATGGAGTAAAATTAATGAATAAAGATCAAAACATGGTTACAATCAAAGATAGTAACCATAATAGACATCCGGGACAAAGAAGAAAAATTTTATTTTTATTGAATAGTGTCGATTTGTGAATAGTCTTAGTATCGTGAATAGTAACCCCAACACAAAAAAGGTAGAAATTCCACAAGAAAAATCGTACTTAAGAATGAGCGATGCTAAGTGAATAGTACCATATTTGTGAATAATGTCGGTATCACGGAATCATGATCCAGTATCGTGAATAAGTAACCTCGACATGGAAAAGGTAAAAATTTTATAAAAAATCCATACCAATATTTTGATATAATGATATTGAGAGAATAACATCATTTACAAAGTAAACAACATCCCTTTACCTCAGAAGAACAATACTTCAGACTAGAATATCGGATGAAATGTTAAAGGAAACTTGCACTGAATAGCAACTCTCAAAGTATCTAAATACTCACAAAATACGCTCGATAATACAGAGAGAGAGAGAGAGAGGAAACTTGTTTCTAGTGTGATTTTTAATTCTAACTAAGCACCCTATTTAAAGGAAAATGCTAGAACGCCAAAGGAGACTAAATTAATAAAATAATAATAATAAATTTTCTACGCATGCCAAGTTGCCAACCAAGACCAAATTATCAGCAATCACAAGTGGGGCCCACCAAAAATCAGCCAACTTTTCCCAACAACCAAAAGTGGGGTCCACCCATCTTTTTAATAAAAATATTTTTTTCCAAAACATCAATAATTCATAATAAATAGCCCTTTTATCAAAAAAAATTCAAATCTCATGTCTATTCCATGGGAAATTGAATTCTCTACAACTTTGTAGAAGAAAGTTTTTCCAAATTCCAAACGAAAAATGACTGAAATCCACATACGGATGATTTTCAACACCTCTTAAAATTCATAACAAATCATACGTTAATTTTAACAATTGCTCAAAATTTGTGGTCATATACTCAACTTATATATGTATAACATATCCAAAAATCACAACGATCTAACGGTTGAATCAAAGTTATAACTCACGCAATAGAGCTTATGAACATTTGATTAATTTTTTGGACTATAAGTCCCTCGTGCGAGTTCACTTTAGATAATTCAAGTTTAAAAATACTCCATAATAAACCATAATGGAGTAAAATTCATGAATAAAGATCAAAACTTGGATACAATCAAAGATAGTAACCATAATAGACATCCGGGACAAAGAAGAGAAAATTTTATTTTTAAATTGAATAGTGTATAGTATTTTTTAATAGTCTTGGTATCGTGAATAGTAACTGACACAAAAAAGATAGAAATTCCACAAGAAAATCAGTACTTTATGAGCGAAAGCTAAGTGAATAGTACCGTATTTGTGAATAATGTCCTATACGTGAATCGTATCCGGATACGTGAATAGTAACCTCGACATTGAAAAGGTAAAAATTTCATAAAAAATCCATACCAATATTTTGATATAATGATATTGAGAGAATAACATCACTTACAAAGAAAATAACATCCCTTTACCTCAAAAGAACAGTACTTCTGACTGGAATATAGGATGAAATGTTGAAGGAAACTTGCACTGAATAGAAACTCTCAAAGTATCTAAATACTCACAAAATACGCTCGATAATATAGAGTGAGAGGAAACTTGTTTCTAGTGTGATTTTCAATTTTAACTAAGCACCCAATTTATAGGAAAATGCTAGAGCATGAAAGGAGATTAAATTAATAAAATAATAATAATAAATTTTCTATGCATGCCAAGTTGCCAACCAAGACCAAATTATCGACCATCACAAGTGGGGCCCAAGAAAATCAATGACGTTTCCCAACAACCAAAAGTGGGGTCCACCCATCTTTTTAATAAAATATTTATTTCGAAACTTCAATAATTCATAATAAATAGCCCTTTTATCGAAAAATTCAAATCTCATGTCTATTCCATAGGAAATTGAATTCTCTACAACTTTGTAGAAGAAAGTTTTCCAAATTCCAAACGAAAAATGACCCAAAATCCAAATACAGACGATTTTCAACACCTCTTAAAATTCATAACAAATCATACGTTAATTTTAACGGTTCAAAATTTGTAGACATATACTCAACTTATATATGTATAACATATCCAAAAATCACAACGATCTAACTGTCAATCAAAATTATAACTCACTATGATAGAGCTTATGAACAACGATTTATTTTGGACTATAAGTCCCTCGTATCAGATTTCACTTTAGATAATTCAAGTTTAAAATACTCCATAATAAACCATAATGGAGTAAAATTCATGAATAAAGATCAAAACATGGATACAATCAAAGATAGTAACCATAATAGACATCTGGGACAAAGAAGAGAAAATTTTATTTTTCGGTGAAGAGTGTCGTATTTTTGAATAGTGCCCGTATACGTGAATAGTAATCCCAACACAAAAAGATAGAAATTCCACAAGAAAATCGTACTTAAGTGAAGCAATGCTAAATGAATAGTAACGTATTTGTGAATAATGTCGATATCGTGAATCGTGTATCCAGTATCGTGAATAGTAACCTCGACATGGAAAAGGTAAAAATTTCATAAAAAATCCATACCAATATTTCGATATAATGATATTGAGAGAATAACATCACTTACAAAGAAAATAACATCCATTTACCTCAAAAAGAACAATACTTGACTAGAATATCGGATGAAATGTTGAAGGAAACTTGCCTTTGAATAGCAATTCTCAAAGTATCTAAATACTCACAAAATAAACTTGATAATATAGAGTGAGGAAACTTGTTTCTAGTGTGATTTTCAATTCTAACTAAGCACCAGGTTTATAGGAAAATGCTAGAACGCATGAAAGGAGACTAAATTAATAAAATAATAATAATAAATTTTCTACGCATGCCAAGTTGCCAACCAAGACCAAATTATCAATACATCACAAGTGGGGCCCACCAAAAATCAATGAACGTTTCCCAACAACCAAAAGTGGGGTCCACCCATCATTTTAATAAAATATTTATTTTTGAAACTTCAATAATTCATAATAAATAGCCCTTTTATCAGAAAAATTCAAATCTCATGTCTATTCCATAGGAAATTGAATTCTCTACAACATTGTAGAAGAAAGTTTTTCCAAATTCCAAACGAAAAATGACCTAAATCCAAATCTGGACGATTTTCAACACCTCTTAAAATTCATAACAAAACATACGTTAATTTTAACGGTTCAAAATTTGTGGACATATACTCAACTTATATATTTATAACATATCCAAAAATCACAACGATCTAACAAATCGAATCAAAATTATAACTCACGATAGAGCTTAAGAACAACGATTTGATTTTCTGGACTATAAGTCCTCGTGCAGTTTCACTTTAGATAATTCAAGTTTAAAATTTTCGATAATAAACAATAATGGAGTAAAATTTAGGAATAAAGATCAAAACATGGATACAATCAAAGATAGTAGCTATAATAGACATCTAGGACAAAGAAGAGAAATTTTATTTTTGGTGAATAGTGTCGTATTTGTGAATAATCCAGATATCGTGAATAATAACCCCAACACAAAAAGATAGAAATTCCACAAGAAAAATCAGTACTTAAATGAACAAAGATTACTAAATGAATAATCTTAGTATTTGTGAATAATGTCGTATATGTGAATCGTATCCGTATACGTGAATAGTAACCTCGACAAGGAAAAGGTAAAAATTTCATAAAAAATGCATAACCAATATTTCGATATAATGATATTGAGAGAATAACATCACTTACAAAGAAAATAACATCCATTTACCTCAAAAGAACAGTACTTCTGACTAGAATATCAGATGAAATGTTGAAGGAAACTTGCATTGAATAGGAACTCTCAAAGTATCTAAATACTCACAAAATACGCTTGATCATATAGAGAGAGAGGAAACTTATTTCTAGTGTGATTTATAATTCTAACTAAGCACCCAATTTATAGGAAAATGCTAGAACGCCAAAGGAGACTAAATTAATAAAATAATAATAATAAATTTTCTACGCATGCCAAGTTGCCAACCAAGACCAAATTATCAGCCATCACAAGTGGGGCCCACCAAAAATCAGCCAACTTTTCCCAACAACCAAAAGTGGGGTCCACCCATCTTTTTAATAAAAATATTTTTTTACAAAATTTCAATAATTCATAATAAATAGCTCTTTTATCAAAAAAATTCAAATCTCATGTCTATTCCATAGGAAATTGAATTCTCTACAACTTTGTAGAAGAAAGTTTTTCCAAATTCCAAACGAAAAATGACTGAAATCCACATACGGACGATTTTCAACACCTCTTAAAATTCATAACAAATCATACGTTAATTTTAACGGTTCAAAATTTGTAGACATGTACTAAACTTATATATGTATAACATATCCAAAAATCACAACGATCTAACAGTTCGAATCAAAATTATAACTCATGAATAGAGCTTATGAACAACGATTTATTTTGGGACTATAAGTCCCTCGTATTAGATTTCACTTTAGATAATTCAAGTCTAAAATACTCCATAATAAACCATAATGGAGTAAAATTCATGAATAAAGATCAAAACATGGATACAATCAAAGATAGTAACCATAATAGACATCCGGGACAAATAAGAAAATTTTTATTTTTAATTGAATAGTGTCGTATTTTTGAATAGTGCCCGTATATCGTGAATAGTAACTCCAAACACAAAAGATAGAAATTCCACAAGAAAATCGTGCTTAAGTGAGCGATTGCTAAATGAATAGTCTACCAGTATTTGTGAATAATGTCGATCGTGAATCGTGTCCAGTATCGTGAATAGTAACCTCGACATGGAAAAGGTAAAAATTTCATAAAAAATCCATACCAATATTTCGATATAATGATATTGAGAGAATAACATCACTTACAAAGAAAATAACATCCATTTACCTCAAAAGAACAATACTTCTGACTAGAATATCAGATGAAATGTTGAAGGAAATTTGCACTGAATAGCAACTCTCAAATTATCTAAATACTCATAAAATACGCTTGATAATATAGAGAGAGAAGAAACTTGTTTCTAGTGTGATTTTCAATTCTAACTAAGCACCCAATTTATAAGAAAATGCTAGAACGCCAAAGGAGACTAAATTAATAAAATAATAATAATAAATTTTCTACGCATGCCAAGTTGCCAACCAAGACCAAATTATCAGCCATCACAAGTGGGGCCCACCAAAAATCAGCCAACGTTTCCCAACAACCAAAAGTGGGGTCCACCCATCATTTTAATAAAAATATTTATTTTTGAAACTTCAATAATTCATAATAAATAGCCTTTTTATCAGAAAAATTCAAATCTCATGTCTTTTCCATAGGAAATTGAATTCTCTACAACTTTGTAGAAGAAAGTTTTTCCAAATTCCAAACGAAAAATGACTGAAATCCAAATACGGACGATTTTCAACACCTCTTAAAATTCATAACAAAACATACGTTAATTTTAACGGTTCAAAATTTGTGGACATATACTCAACTTATATATTTATAACATATCCAAAAATCACAACGATCTAACCGTCGAATCAAAATTATAACTCACGCAATAGAGCTTAAGAACACTGATTTGATTTTGGACTATAAGTCCCTCGTACCAGTTTCACTTTAGATAATTAAAGTTTAAAAATTTTCCATAATAAACAATAATGGAGTAAAATTTAGGAATAAAGATCAAAACATGGATACAATCAAAGATAGTAGCTATAATAGACATCTGGGACATAGAAGAGAAAATTTTATTTTTAATGAATAGTGTCGTGTTGTGAATAGTCTTGATATCGTGAATAGTAACCCCAACACAAAAAGGTAAAAATTCCACAAGAAAAATTGTACTTCGTGAACAGTACTCGTGAATAGTACCGTATTTGTGAATAATGTCGTATACGTGAATTGTATCTGTATACGTGAATAGTAACCTCGACATGGAAAAGGTAAAAATTTTATAAAAAATCCATACCAATATTTTGATATAATGATATTGATAGAATAACATCATTTACAAAGAAAACAACATCCCTTTACCTCAGAAGAACAATACTTCAGACTAGAATATCGGATGAAATGTTAAAGGAAACTTGCACTGAATAGCAACTCTCAAAGTATCTAAATACTCACAAAATACGCTCGATAATATATATAGAGAGAGAGAGAGGAAACTTGTTTCTAGTGTGATTTTCAATTCTAACTAAGCACCCAGTTTATAGGAAAATGCTAGAACATGAAAGGAGACTAAATTAATAAAATAATAATAATAAATTTTCTCGCATGCCAAGTTGCCAACCAAGACCAAATTATCAGCCATCACAAGTGGGGCCCACCAAAAATCGTACCAACGCTTTCCCAACAACCAAAAGTGGGGTCCACCCATCATTTTAATAAAAATATTTATTTTTGAAACTTCAATAATTCATAATAAATAGCCTTTTATCGAAAAATTCAAATCTCATGTCTTTTCCATAGGAAATTGAATTCTCTACAACTTTGTAGAAGAAAGTTTTCCAAATTCCAAACGAAAAATGACCTGAAATCCAAATACAGACGATTTTCAACACCTCTTAAAATTCATAACAAAACATACGTTAATTTTAACGGTTCAAAATTTGTGGACATATACTCAACTTATATATTTATAACATATCCAAAAATCACAACGATCTAACAAATCGAATCAAAATTATAACTCACGCAATAGAGCTTAAGAACACTGATTTGATTTTGGACTATAAGTCCCTCGTACCAGTTTCACTTTAGATAATTAAAGTTTAAAAATTTTCCATAATAAACAATAATGGAGTAAAATTTAGGAATAAAGATCAAAACATGGATACAATCAAAGATAGTAGCTATAATAGACATCTGGGACATAGAAGAGAAAATTTTATTTTTCGGTGAATAGTGTCGTATTTGTGAATAGTGCCGTATACGTGAATAGTAACCCCAACACAAAAAGGTAAAAATTCCACAAGAAAAATTGTACTTAGAATGAAAGACTCGTGAATAATCTTCAGTATTTATGAATAATGTCGATCGTGAATTGTATCTCAGATATCGTGAATAGTAACCTCGACATGGAAAAGGTAAAAATTTTATAAAAAATCCATACCAATATTTTGATATAATGATATTGATAGAATAACATCATTTACAAAGAAAACAACATCCCTTTACCTCAGAAGAACAATACTTCAGACTAGAATATCGGATGAAATGTTAAAGGAAACTTGCACTGAATAGCAACTCTCAAAGTATCTAAATACTCACAAAATACGCTCGATAATATATATAGAGAGAGAGAGAGAGGAAACTTGTTTCTAGTGTGATTTTCAATTCTAACTAAGCACCCAGTTTATAGGAAAATGCTAGAACGCCAAAGGAGACTAAATTAATAAAATAATAATAATAAATTTTCTCTATTTATGCCAAGTTGCCAACCAAGACCAAATTATCAGCCATCACAAGTGGGGCCCACCAAAAATCAGCCAACTTTTCCCAACAACCAAAAGTGGGGTCCACCCATCTTTTTAATAAAAATATGTTTTTCCAAAATTTCAATAATTCATAATAAATAGCCCTTTTATCAAAAAAATTCAAATCTCATGTCTATTCCATAGGAAATTGAATTCTCTACAACTTTGTAGAAGAAAGTTTTTCCAAATTCCAAACGAAAAATGACTGAATTCCACATACGGACGGACGATTTTCAACACCCCTTAAAAATCATAACAAATCCTACCGTTAATTTTAACGGTTCAAAATTTGTGGACATATACTCAACTTATATATGTATAACATATCCAAAAATCACAACGATCTAACAATTCGAATCAAAGTTATAACTCACATGATAGAGCTTATGAACACGGATTAATTTTCGGACTATAAGTCCCTCGTACCAGTTTCACTTTAGAAAATTCAAGTTTAAAAATACTCCATAATAAACCATAATGGAGTAAAATTCATGAATAAAGATCAAAACTTGGATACAATCAAAGATAGTAAACATAATAGACATCTGGGACAAAGAAGATATAATTTTAATTTTCGGTGAATAGTGTCCTATTTTTTAATAGTGCCGTATACGTGAATAGTAACCCCAACACAAAAAGATAGAAATTCCACAAGAAAAATCGTACTTTGTGAACAGTACTCGTGAATAGTACCGTATTTGTGAATAATGTCCTATACGTGAATCGTATCCGGATACGTGAATAGTAACCTCGACATTGAAAAGGTAAAAATTTCATAAAAAATCCATACCAATATTTCGATATAATCATATTGAAAGAATAACATCACTTAAAAGAAAATAACATCCCTTTACCTCAAAAGAACAGTACTTCTAACTGGAATATAGGACGAAATGTTGAAGGAAACTTGCACTGAATAGTAACTCTCAAAGTATCTAAATACTCACAAAATACGCTCGATAATATAGAGTGAGAGGAAACTTGTTTCTAGTGTGATTTTCAATTTTAACTAAGCACCCAATTTATAGAAAAATGCTAGAACGCCAAAGGAGATTAAATTAATAAAATAATAATAATAAATTTTCTCGCATGCCAAGTTGCCAACCAAGACCAAATTATCACCATCACAAGTGGGGCCACCAAAATCAATGAACGTTTCCCAACAACCAAAAGTGGGGTCCACCCATCTTTTTAATAAAAATAATTATTTCTGAAACTTTAATAATTCATAATAAATAGCCCTTTTATCAGAAAAATTCAAATCTCATGTCTATTCCATAGGAAATTGAATTCTCTACAACTTTGTAGAAGAAAGTTTTTTTCCAAATTCCAAACGAAAAATGACTGAAATCCAAATACGGACGATTTTCAACACCTCTTAAAATTCATAACAAATCATACGTTAATTTTTAACGGTTCAAAATTTGTAGACATATACTCAACTTATATATGTATAACATATCCAAAAATCACAACGATCTAACGGTCGAATCAAAATTATAACTCACACAATAGAGCTTATGAACACTGATTTATTTTCGGACTATAAGTCCCTCGTACCAGTTTCACTTTAGATAATTCAAGTTTAAAAATACTCCATAATAAACCATAATGGAGTAAAATTCATGAATAAAGATCAAAACTTGGATACAATCAAAGATAATAACCATAATAGACATCTGGGACAAAGAAGAGAAAATTTTATTTTTCGATGAATAGTGTCGTATTTTTTAAAGTGCCGTATACGTGAATAGTAACCCCAACACAAAAAGATAGAAATTCCACAAGAAAAACTGTACTTTGTGAACAGTACTCGTGAATAGTACCGTATTTGTGAATAATGTCCTATACGTGAATCTTATCCGGATACGTGACTAGTAACCTCGACATTGAAAAGGTAAAAATTTCATAAAAAATCCATACCAATATTTCGATATAATGATATTAAGAGAATAACATCACTTACAAAGAAAATAACATCCCTTTACCTCAAAAGAACAATACTTCAGACTAGAATATCGGATGAAATGTTAAAGGAAACTTGCACTGAATAGCAACGCTCAAAGTATCTAAATACTCACAAAATACGCTCGATAATATATATATATAGAGAGAGAGAGAGAGAGAGAGGAAACTTGTTTCTAGTGTGATTTTTAATTCTAACTAAGCACCCTATTTAAAGGAAAATGCTAGAACGCCAAAGGAGACTAAATTAATAAAATAATAATAATAAATTTTCTACGCATGCCAAGTTGCCAACCAAGACCAAATTATCAGCCATCACAAGTGGGGCCCACCAAAAATCAGCCAACTTTTCCCAACAACCAAAAGTGGGGTCCACCCATCTTTTTAATAAAAATATTTTTTTCCAAAACTTCAATAATTCATAATAAATAGCCCTTTTATCAAAAAAATTCAAATCTCATGTCTATTCCATAGGAAATTGAATTCTCTACAACTTTGTAGAAGAAAGTTTTTCCAAATTCCAAACGAAAAATGACTGAATTCCACATACGGACGATTTTCAACACCTCTTAAAATTCATAACAAATCATACGTTAATTTTTAACTGTTCAAAATTTGTGGACATATACTCAACTTATATATGTATAACATAT
The DNA here is from genome assembly GCA_020205615.1 of Panax quinquefolius. Lineage (NCBI taxonomy): Eukaryota > Viridiplantae > Streptophyta > Magnoliopsida > Apiales > Araliaceae > Panax > Panax quinquefolius. The sequence goes on along the minus strand of CM035174.1, from coordinate 47,161,449 downwards.
CCAAAAATCACAACGATCTAACGGTCGAATCAAAGTTATAACTCACGCAATAGAGCTTATGAACACGGATTAATTTTCGGACTATAAGTCCCTCGTACCAGTTTCACTTTAGATAATTCAAGTTTAAAAATACTCCATAATAAACCATAATGGAGTAAAATTCATGAATAAAGATCAAAACTTGGATACAATCAAAGATAGTAACCATAATAGACATCTGGGACAAAGAAGAGAAAATTTTATTTTTGGTGAATAGTGTCATATTTTTAATAGTCTTGAGTCGTGAATAGTAACTGAACACAAAAAGATAGAAATTCCACAAGAAAAATCGTACTTTGTGAACGATGCTAAGTGAATAATCTTACCGTATTTGTGAATAATGTCCTATCACGTGAATCGTGTCCGGATACGTGAATAGTAACCTCGACATTGAAAAGGTAAAATTTCTTAAAAATCCATACCAATATTTCGATATAATGATATTGAGAGAATAACATCACTTACAAAGAAAATAACATCCCTTTACCTCAAAAGAACAATTATTTAATTGGAATATAGGATGAAATGTTGAAGGAAACTTGTCTTGAATAGCAACTCTCAAAGTATCTAAATACTCACAAAATACGCTTGATAATATAGAGAGAGAAACTTGTTTCCAGGTGTGATTTTCAATTCTAACTAAGCACCCAATTTATAGGAAAATGCTAGAAACGCCAAAGGAGATTAAATTAATAAAATAATAATAATAAATTTTCTCGCATGCCAAGTTGCCAACCAAGACCAAATTATCGACCCATCACAAGTAGGGCCCAAAAAAAATCACCAACGTTTCCCAACAACCAAAAGTGGGGTCCACCCATCTTTTAATAAAATATTTATTTCTGAAACTTCAATAATTCATAATAAATAGCCCTTTTATCAGAAAAATTCAAATCTCATGTCTATTCCATAGGAAATTGAATTCTCTACAACTTTGTAGAAGAAAGTTTTTCCAAATTCCAAACGAAAAATGACTGAAATCCAAATACGGACGATTTTCAACACCTCTTAAAAATCATATACAATCATACGTTAATTTTTAACGGTTCAAAATTTGTAGACATATACTCAACTTATATATGTATAACATATCCAAAAATCACAACGATCTAACGGTCGAATCAAAATTATAACTCACGCAATAGAGCTTATGAACACTGATTTATTTTCTACTATAAGTCCCTCGTGCAGATTTCACTTTAGATAATTCAAGTTTAAAAATACTCCATAATAAACCATAATGGAGTAAAATTCATGAATAAAGATCAAAACATGGATACAATCAAAGATAGTAACCATAATAGACATCTGGGACAAAGAAGAGAAAATTTTATTTTTCTTGAATAGTGTCGTATTTTTTGAATAGTGCCCAGATATCGTGAATAAGTAACTCCAACACACAAAAAGATAGAAATTCCACAAGAAAAATCGTACTTAAGTGAGCAATGCTCGTGAATAGTAACGTATTTGTGAATAATGTCGATATCGTGAATCGTGATCCGTATAATCGTGAATAGTAACCTCGACATGGAAAAAGGTAAAAATTTCATTAAAAATCCATACCAATATTTCGATATAATGATATTGAGAGAATATCATCACTTACAAAGAAAATAACATCCCTTTACCTCAAAAGAACAAGATTTCGACTAGAATATCGGGATGAAATGTTGAAGGAAACTTGTCTTGAATAGCAACTCTCAAAGTATCTAAATACTCACAAAATACGCTTGATAATATAGAGAGAGAGGAAACTTGTTTCCAGTTTGATTTTCAATTCTAACTAAGCACCCAATTTATAGGAAAGTGCTAGAACGCCAAAGGAAACTAAATTATAAAATAATAATAATAAATTTTCTACGCATGCCAAGTTGCCAACCAAGACCAAATTATCAGCGATCACAAGTGGGGCCCACCAAAAATCAGCCAACGTTTCCCAACAAACAAAAGTGGGGTCCACCCATCATTTTAATAAAAATATTTATTTTTAAAACTTCAATAATTCATAATAAATAGCCCTTTTATCAGAAAAATTCAAATCTCATGTCTATTCCATAGGAAATTGAATTCTCTACAACTTTGTAGAAGAAAGTTTTTCCAAATTCCAAACGAAAAATGACTGAAATCCAAATATGAACGATTTTTAACACTTAAAATTCATAACAAAACATACGTTAATTTTAACGGTTCAAAATTTGTGGACATATACTCAACTTATATATTTATAACGTATCCAAAAATCACAACGATCTAACCGTCGAATCAAAATTATAACTCACGCAATAGAGCTTAAGAACACTGATTTGATTTTCGGACTATAAGTCCCTCGTACCAGTTTCACTTTAGATAATTCAAGTTTAAAAATACTCCATAATAAACAATAATGGAGTAAAATTTAGGAATAAAGATCAAAACATGGATACAATCAAAGATAGTAGCTATAATAGACATCTGGGACAAAGAAGAGAAAATTTTATTTTTCTATGAATAGTGTCGATTTTGTGAATAGTCTTGGTATCGTGAATAAGAACCCCAACACAAAAAGGTAGAAATTCCACAAGAAAAATCAGTATTAAGTGAGCATCAGACTGTGAATAGTCTCAGTATTTGTGAATAATGTTGTGAGAGACGTGAATCGATCCAGTGATAATGTGAATACTAACCTCGACATTGAAAAAGGTTAAAATTTCATAAAAATCCATACCAATATTTTGATATAATGATATTGAGAGAATAACATCATTTACAAAAGAAAATAACATCCCTTTACCTCAAAAGAACAATACTTCAGACTAGAATATCGGATGAAATGTTAAAGGAAACTTGCACTGAATAGCAACTCTCAAAGTATCTAAATACTCACAAAATACGCTCGATAATATAGAGAGAGAGAGAGAAACTTGTTTCTAGTGTGATTTTTAATTCTAACTAAGCACCCTATTTAAAGGAAAATGCTAGAACGCCAAAGGAGACTAAATTAATAAAATAATAATAATAAATTTTCTACGCATGCCAAGTTGCCAACCAAGACCAAATTATCAGCCATCACAAGTGGGGCCCACCAAAAATCAGCCAACTTTTCCCAACAACCAAAAGTGGGGTCCACCCATCTTTTAATAAAAAATATTTTTTCCAAAACTTCAATAATTCATAATAAATAGCCCTTTTATCAAAAAATTCAAATCTCATGTCTATTCCATAGGAAATTGAATTCTCTACAACTTTGTAAGAAAGTTTTTCCAAATTCCAAACGAAAAATGACCTGAAATCCACATACTTGACGATTTTCAACACCTCTTAAAATTCATAACAAATCATACGTTAATTTTAACGGTTCAAAATTTGTGGACATATACTCAACTTATATATGTATAACATATCCAAAAATCACAACGATCTAGCAATTATTCAATCAAAGTTATAACTCACATAATAGAGCTTATGAACATTTGATTAATTTTGGACTATAAGTCCCTCGTATTCGATTTAAACTTTAGATAATTCAAGTTTAAAAATACTCCATAATAAACCATAATGGAGTAAAATTCATGAATAAAGATCAAAACTGGGATACAATCAAAGATAGTAACCATAATAGACATCTGGGATAAAGAAGAGAAAATTTTATTTTTCGGTGAATAGTGTCGTATTTTTTAATAGTGCCGTATACGTGAATAGTAACCCCAACACAAAAAGATAGAAATTCCACAAGAAAAATCGTACTTTGTGAACAGTACTCGTGAATAGTACCGTATTTGTGAATAATGTCCTATACGTGAATCGTATCCGGATACGTGAATAGTAACCTCGACATTGAAAAGGTAAAAATTTCATAAAAAATCTATACCAATATTTCGATATAATGATATTGAGATAATAACATCACTTACAAAGAAAATAACATCCCTTTACCTCAAAAGAACAGTACTTCTAACTGGAATATAGGATGAAATGTTGAAGGAAACTTGCACTGAATAGCAACTCTCAAAGTATCTAAATACTCACAAAATACGCTCGATAATATAGAGTGAGAGGAAACTTGTTTCTAGTGTGATTTTCAATTTTAAATAAGCACCCAATTTATAGGAAAATGCTAGAACGCCAAAGGAGATTAAATTAATAAAATAATAATAATAAATTTTCTACGCATGCCAAGTTGCCAACCAAGACCAAATTATCAGCCATCACAAGTGGGGCCCACCAAAAATCAGCCAACGTTTCCCAACAACCAAAAGTGGGGTCCAACCATCTTTTTAATAAAAATATTTATTTTTGAAACTTCAATAATTCATAATAAATAGCCCTTTTATCAGAAAAATTCAAATCTCATGTCTATTCCATAGGAAATTGAATTCTCTATAACTTTGTAGAAGAAAGTTTTTCCAAATTCCAAACGAAAAATGACTGAAATCCAAATACGGACGATTTTCAACACCTCTTAAAATTCATAACAAATCATACGTTAATTTTTAACGGTTCAAAATTTGTAGACATATACTCAACTTATATATGTATAACATATCCAAAAATCACAACAATCTAACGGTCGAATCAAAATTATAACTCACGCAATAGAGCTTATGAACACTAATTTATTTTCGGACTATAAGTCACTCGTACCAGGTTCACTTTAGATAATTCAAGTTTAAAAATACTCCATAATAAACCATAATGGAGTAAAATTCATGAATAAAGATCAAAACATTGATACAATCAAAGATAGTAACCATAATAGACATCTGGGACAAAGAAGAGAAAATTTTATTTTTCGGTGAATAGTGTCGTATTTTTGAATAGTGCCCGTATACGTGAATAGTAACCCCAACACAAAAAGATAGAAATTCCACAAGAAAAATTATACTTCGTGAACAGTACTCCTGAATAGTAACGTATTTGTCAATAATGTCGGATACGTGATTCGTATCCGTATACGTGAATAGTAACCTCGACATGGAAAAGGTAAAAATTTCATAAAAAATCCATACCAATATTTCGATATAATGATATTGAGATAATAACATCACTTACAAAGAAAATAACATCCCTTTACCTCAAAAGAACAGTACTTCTGACTAGAATATCAGATGAAATGTTGAAGAAAACTTGTACTGATTAGCAACTCTCAAAGTATCTAAATACTCACAAAATACGCTTGATAATATAGAGAGAGAGGAAACTTGTTTCCAGTGTGATTTTCAATTCTAACTAAGCACCCAATTTATAGGAAAATGCTAGAACGCCAAAGGAAACTAAATTAATAAAATAATAATAATAAATTTTCTACGCATGCCAAGTTGCCAACCAAGACCAAATTATCAATGATCACAAGTGGGGCCCACCAAAATCACCAACGCTTTCCCAACAAACAAAAGTGGGGTCCACCCATCATTTTAATAAAATATTTATTTTAAAACTTCAATAATTCATAATAAATAGCCTTTTATCAGAAAAAAATTCAAATCTCATGTCTATTCCATAGGAAATTGAATTCTCTACAACTTTGTAGAAGAAAGTTTTTCCAAATTCCAAACGAAAAATGACTGAAATCCAAATATGAACGATTTTTAACACCTAAAATTCATAACAAAACATACGTTAATTTTAACGGTTCAAAATTTGTGGACATATACTCAACTTATATATTTATAACATATCCTAAAATCACAACGATATAACGGTCGAATCAAAATTATAACTCACGCAATAGAGCTTAAGAACACAGATTTGATTTTCGGACTATAAGTCCCTCGCATGCGCCACTTTAGATAATTCAAGTTTAAAAATTTTCCATAATAAACAATAATGGAGTAAAATTTAGGAATAAAGATCAAAACATGGATACAATCAAAGATAGTAGCTATAATAGACATTTGGGACAAAGAAGAGAAAATTTATTTTTCGGTGAATAGTGTCGTATTTGTGAATAGTGTCGTATACGTGAATAGTAACCCCAACACAAAAAGGTAGAAATTCCACAAGAAAAATCAGTATTGTGAAACAATGACTAAATGAATAGTACCGTATTTGTGAATAATGTTGTAGACGTGAATCGTATCCGTATACGTGAATACTAACCTCGACATGGAAAAGGTTAAAATTTCATAAAAAATCCATACCAATATTTTGATATAATGATATTGAGAGAATAACATCATTTACAAAGAAAATAACATCCCTTTACCTCAAAAGAACAATACTTCAGACTAGAATATCGGATGAAATGTTAAAGGAAACTTGCACTGAATAGCAACTCTCAAAGTATCTAAATACTCACAAAATACGCTCGATAATATAGAGAGAGAGAGAGAGAGGAAACTTGTTTCTAGTGTGATTTTTAATTCTAACTAAGCACCCTATTTAAAGGAAAATGCTAGAACGCCAAAGGAGACTAAATTAATAAAATAAAAATAATAAATTTTCTACGCATGCCAAGTTGCCAACCAAGACCAAATTATCAGCCATCACAAGTGGGGCCCACCAAAAATCAGCCAACTTTTCCCAACAACTAAAAGTGGGGTCCACCCATCTTTTTAATAAAAATATTTTTTTCCAAAACTTCAATAATTCATAATAAATAGCCCTTTTATCAAAAAAAATTCAAATCTCATGTCTATTCCATAGGAAATTGAATTCTCTACAACTTTGTAGAAGAAAGTTTTTCCAAATTCCAAACGAAAAATGACTGAAATCCACATACGGACGATTTTCAACACCTCTTAAAATTCATAACAAATCATACGTTAATTTTTAACGGTTCAAAATTTGTGGACATATACTCAACTTATATATGTATAACATATCCAAAAATCACAACGATCTAACGGTCGAATCAAAATTATAACTCACGCAATAGAGCTTATGAACACTGATTAATTTTCGGACTATAAGTCCCTCGTACCAGTTTCACTTTAGATAATTAAAGTTTAAAAATACTCCATAATAAACCATAATGGAGTAAAATTCATGAATAAAATCAAAACATGGATACAATCAAAGATAGTAACCATAATAGACATCTGGGACAAAGAAAAGAAAAAATTTATTTTTCTAAATTGAATAGTGTCGTATTTTTGAATAGTCTTAGATATCGTGAATAAGTAACCCCAACACAAAAAGGTAGAAATTCTACAAGAAAATCGTATTGTGAACGATTGACTCGTGAATAGTATCGTATTTGTGAATAATGTCGATCGTGAATCGTATCCTGGATCGTGAATAGTAACCTCGACATTGAAAAGGTAAACATTTCATAAAAAATCCATACCAATATTTCGATATAATGATATTGAGAGAATAACATCACTTACAAAGAAAATAACATCCCTTTACCTCAAAAAGCAGAACAAAGATTTAACTGGAATATAGGATGAAATGTTGAAGGAAACTTGCACTGAATAGCAACTCTCAAAGTATCTAAATACTCACAAAATACGCTCGATAATATAGAGTGAGAGGAAACTTGTTTCTAGTGTGATTTTCAATTTTAACTAAGCACCCAATTTATAGGAAAATGCTAGAACGCCAAAGGAGATTAAATTAATAAAATAATAATAATAAATTTTCTACGCATGCCAAGTTGCCAACCAAGACCAAATTATCAGCCATCACAAGTGGGGCCCAGCAAAAATCAGCCAACGTTTCCCAACAACCAAAAGTGGGGTCCACCCATCTTTTTAATAAAAATATTTATTTCTGAAACTTCAATAATTCATAATAAATAGCCCTTTTATCAGAAAAATTCAAATCTCATGTCTATTCCATAGGAAATTGAATTCTCTACAACTTTGTAGAAGAAAGTTTTTCCAAATTCCAAACGAAAAATGACTGAAATCCAAATACGGACGATTTTCAACACCTCATAAAATTCATAACAAATCATACGTTAATTTTTAACGGTCCAAAATTTGTAGACATATACTCAACTTATATATGTATAACATATCCAAAAATCACAACGATCTAACGGTTGAATCAAAATTATAACTCACGCAATAGAGCTTAAGAACACTAATTTGATTTTCGGACTATAAGTCCCTCGTACCAGTTTCACTTTAGATAATTCAAGTCTAAAAATACTCCATAGTAAACAATAATGGAGTAAAATTTAGGAATAAAGATCAAAATATGGATACAATCAAAGATAGTAGCCATAATAGACATCTGAGACAAAGAAGAGAAAATTTTATTTTTCGGTGAATAGTGTCGTATTTGTGAATAGTGCCGTATACGTGAATAGTAACCCCAACACAAAAAGGTAGAAATTTCACAAGAAAAATCGTGCCATTTCGTGAACGATGACTAAATGAATAGTCTGTATTTGTGAATAATGTCGATATCGTGAATCGTGATCCGATATCGTGAATAGTAACCTCGACATGGAAAAGGTAAAAATTTCATAAAAAATCCATACCAATATTTTGATATAATGATATTGAGAGAATAACATTACTTACAAAGAAAATAACATCCCTTTACCTCAAAAGAACGATGATTTCCACTAGAATATCGATGAAATGTTGAAGGAAACTTGCACTGAATAGCAACTCTCAAAGTATCTAAATACTCACAAAATACGCTTGATAATATAGAGAGAGAGAGGAAACTTGTTTCTAGTGTGATTTTCAATTCTAACTAAGCACCCAATTTATAGGAAAATGCTAGAACGCCAAAGGAGATTAAATTAATAAAATAATAATAATAAATTTTCTCGCATGCCAAGTTACCAACCAAGACCAAATTATCGCCATCACAAGTGGGGCCCAAAGAAAATCAATGACGTTTCCCAACAACCAAAAGTGGGGTCCACCCATCATTTTAATAAAAATATTTATTTTTGAAACTTCAATAATTCATAATAAATAGCCCTTTTATCAGAAAAATTTAAATCTCATGTCTATTCCATAGGAAATTAAATTCTCTACAATTTTGTAGAAGAAAGTTTTTCCAAATTCCAAACGACAAATGACTGAAATCCAAATACGGACGATTTTCAACACCTCTTAAAATTCATAACAAAACATACGTTAATTTTAACGGTTCAAAATTTGTGGACATATACTCAACTTATATATTTATAACATATCCAAAAATCACAACGATCTAACTGTCGAATCAAAATTATAACTCACGCAATAGAGCTTAAGAACACTAATTTGATTTTCGGACTATAAGTCCCTCGTACCAGTTTCATTTTAGATAATTCAAGTTTAAAAATTTTCCATAATAAACAATAATGGAGTAAAATTTAGGAATAAAGATCAAAACATGGATACAATCAAAGATAGTAGCTATAATAGACATCTGGGACAAAGAAGAGAAAATTTTATTTTCGGTGAATAGTGTCATATTTGTGAATAGTGCCGTATACGTGAATAGTAACCCCAACACAAAAAGGTAGAAATTCCACAAGAAAAATCGTACTTCGTGAACAGTACTCGTGAATAGTACCGTATTTGTGAATAATGTTGTAGACGTGATTCGTATCCGTATACCTGAATACTAACCTCGACATGGAAAAGGTAAAAATTTCATAAAAAACCCATACCAATATTTTGATATAATGATATTGAGAGAATAACATCATTTACAAAGAAAATAACATCCCTTTACCTCAAAAGAACAATACTTCAGACTAGAATATCGGATGAAATGTTAAAGGAAACTTGCACTGAATAGCAACTCTCAAAGTATCTAAATACTCACAAAATACGCTCGATAATATAGAGAGAGAGAGAGAGAGGAAACTTGTTTCTAGTGTGATTTTCAATTTTAACTAAGCACCCTATTTAAAGGAAAATTCTAGAACGCCAAAGGAGACTAAATTAATAAAATAATAATAATAAATTTTCTACGCATACCAAGTTGCCAACCAAGACCAAATTATCAGCCATCACAAGTGGGGCCCACCAAAAATCAGCCAACTTTTCCCAACAACCAAAAGTGGGGTCCACCCATCTTTTTAATAAAAATATTTTTTTCCAAAACATTAATAATTCATAATAAATAGCCTTTTTATCAAAAAAATTCAAATCTCATGTCTATTCCATAGGAAATTGAATTCTCTACAACTTTGTAGAAGAAAGTTTTTCCAAATTCCAAACGAAAAATGTCCTAAATCCACGTATTTTATTCCATTTTCAACACCTCTTAAAATTCATAACAAATCATACGTTAATTTTAACGGTTCAAAATTTGTGGACATATACTCAACTTATATATGTATAACATATCCAAAAATCACAACGATCTAACTATTTAATCAAAATTATAACTCACGCAATAGAGCTTATGAACACTGATTAATTTTCGGACTATAAGTCCCTCGTACCAGGTTCACTTTAGATAATTCAAGTTTGAAAATACTCCATAATAAACCATAATGGAGTAAAAGTCATGAATAAAGATCAAAACATGGATACAATCTATGATAGTAACCATAATAGACATCTGGGACAAAGAAGAGAAAATTTTATTTTTCAGTGAATAGTGTCGTATTTTTTAATAGTGCCGTATACGTGAATAGTAACCCCAACATAAAAAGATAGAAATTCCACAAGAAAAATCGTACTTCATGAACAATACTCGTGAATAGTACCGTATTTGTGAATAATGTCGTATACGTGAATCGTATCCGGATACGTGAATAGTAACCTCGACATTGAAAAGATAAAAATTTTATAAAAAATCCATACCAATATTTCGATATAATGATATTGAGAGAATAACATCACTTACAAAGAAAATAACATCCTTTACCTCAAAAGAACAATACTTACATTGGAATATCGGATGAAATGTTGAAGGAAATTTCATACCGAATAAAACTCTCAAAGTATCTAAATACTCACAAAATACGCTCGATAATATAGAGAGAGGGGAAACTTGTTTCTAGTGTGATTTTCAATTTTAACTAAGCACCCAATTTATAGGAAAATGCTAGAACGCCAAAGGAGACTAAATTAATAAAATAATAATAATAAATTTTCTACGCATGCCAAGTTTCCAATCAAGACCAAATTATCTGCCATCACAAGTGGGGCCCAGCAAAAATCAGCCAACGTTTCCCAACAACCAAAAGTGGGGTCCACCCATCTTTTTAATAAAAATATTTATTTCTGAAACATCAATAATTCATAATAAATAGCACTTTTATCATAAAAATTCAAATCTCATGTCTATTCCATAGGAAATTAAATTCTCTACAACTTTGTAGAAGAAAGTTTTTCCAGATTCCAAACGAAAAATGACTGAAATTCAAATACGGACGATTTTCAACACCTCTTAAAATTCATAACAAATCATACGTTAATTTTTAACGGTTCAAAATTTGTAGACATATACTCAACTTATATATGTATAACATATCCAAAAATCACAACGATCTAACGGTCGAATCAAAATTATAACTCACGCAATAGAGCTTATGAACATTGATTTATTTTCGGGCTATAAGTCCCTCGTACCAGTTTCACTTTAGATAATTCAAGTTTAAAAATACTCCATAATAAACCATAATGGAGTAAAATTCATGAATAAAGATCAAAACATGGACACAATCAAAGATAGTAACCATAATAGACATCTGGGACAAAGAATAGAAAATTTTATTTTTCGGTGAATAGTGTCGTATTTTTGAATTGTGCCCGTATACGTGAATAGTAACCCCAACACAAAAAGATAGAAATTCCACAAGAAAAATCAGTACTTGTGAGCAATTGCTCGTGAATAGTACCGTATTTGTGAATAATGTCGTATACGTGAATCGTATCCGTATACGTGAATAGTAACCTCGACATGGAAAAGGAAAAATTTCATAAAAAATCCATACCAATATTTCGATATAATGATATTGAGAGAATAAGATTACTTACAAAGAAAATAACATCCCTTTACCTCAAAAGAACAGTACTTCTGACTAGAATATCAGATGAAATGTTGAAGGAAACTTGCACTGAATAGCAACTCTCAAAGTATCTAAATACTCACAAAATACGCTTGATAATATAGAGAGAAAGGAAACTGGTTTCTAGTGCAATTTTCAATTCTAACTAAGCACCCAATTTATAGGAAAATGCTAGAACGCCAAAGGAGACTAAATTAATAAAATAATAATAATAAATTTTCTACGCATGCCAAGTAGCCAACCAAGACCAAATAATCAGCCATCACAAGTGGGGCCCACCAAAAATCAGCCAACGTTTCCCAACAACCAAAAGTGGGGTCCACCCATCTTTTTAATAAAAATATTTTTTTCCAAAACTTCAATACTTCATAATAAATAGCCCCTTTATCAAAAAAATTCAAATCTCATGTCTATTCCATAGGAAATTGAATTCTCTACAACTTTGTAGAAGAAAGTTTTTCTAAATTCTAAACGAAAAATGACTGAAATCCACATACGAACGATTTTCAACACCTCTTAAAATTCATAACAAATCATACGTTAATTTTTAACGGTTCAAAAATTGTAGACATATACTCAACTTATATATGTATAACATATCCAAAAATCACAACGATCTAACGGTCGAATCAAAATTATAACTCACGCAATAGAGCTTATGAACACTGATTAATTTTCGGACTATAAGTCCCTCGTACCAGTTTCACTTTAGATAATTAAAGTTTAAAAATACTCCATAATAAACCATAATGGAGTAAAATTCATGAATAAAGATCAAAACATAGATACAATCAAAGATAGTAACCATAATAGACATCTGGGACAAAGAAGTTAAAATTTTATTTTTTGGTGAATAGTGTCGTATTTTTGAATAGTACCGTATACGTGAATAGTAACCCCAACACAAAAAGATAGAAATTCTACAAGAAAAATCGTACTTCGTGAACAGTACTCGTGAATAGTAACGTATTTGTGAATAATGTCGATATCGTGAATCGTGTCCGGATCACGTGAATAGTAACCTCGACATTGAAAAGGTAAACATTTCATAAAAATCCATACCAATATTTCGATATAATGATATTGAGAGAATAACATCACTTACAAAGAAAATAACATCCCTTTACCTCAAAATAACAAAGATTGAATTGAAATATCGGATGAAATGTTGAAGGAAACTTGCCTTTGAATAAAGAACTCTCAAAGTATCTAAATACTCATAAAATATGCTCGATAATATAGAGAGAGAGAGGAAACTTGTTTCTAGTGTAATTTTCAATTCTAACTAAGCATCCAATTTATAGGAAAATGCTAGAACGCATGAAAGGAGACTAAATTAATAAAATAATAATAATAAATTTTCTCGCATGCCAAGTTGCCAACCAAGACCAAATTATCGACCATCACAAGTGGGGCCCACCAAAATTCAGCCAACGTTTCCCAACAACCAAAAGTGGGGTCCACCCATCTTTTTAATAAAAATATTTTTTTTTGAAACTTCAATACTTCATAATAAATAGCCCTTTTATCAAAAAAAAATTCAAATCTCATGTCTATTCCATAGGAAATTGAATTCTCTACAACTTTGTAGAAGAAAGTTTTTCCAAATTCCAAACGAAAAATGACTGAAATCCACATACGGACGATTTTCAACACCTCTTAAAATTCATAACAAATCATACGTTAATTTTTAACGGTTCAAAATTTGTGGACATATACTCAACTTATATATGTATAACATATTCAAAAATCACAACGATCTAACGGTCGAATCAAAATTATAACTCACGCAATAGAGCTTATGAACACTGATTAATTTTTGGACTATAAGTCCCTCGTACCAATTTCACTTTAGATAATTAAAGTTTAAAAATACTCCATAATAAACCATAATGGAGTAAAATTCATGAATAAAAATCAAAACATGGATACAATCAAAGATAGTAACCATAATAGACATCTGGGACAAAGAAAAGAAAATTTTATTTTTCGGTGAATAGTGTCGTATTTTTGAATAGTACCGTATACGTGAATAGTAACCCCAACACAAAAAGATAGAAATTCTACAAGAAAAATCATACTTAAAATGCATTGCTAAATGAATAGTACCGTATTTGTGAATAATGTCGTATACGTGAATCGTATCCGGATACGTGAATAGTAACCTCGACATTGAAAAGGTAAACATTTCATAAAAAATCCATACCAATATTTCGATATAATGATATTGAGAGAATAACATCACTTACAAAGAAAATAACATCCCTTTACCTCAAAATAACAGTACTTCTAACTGGAATATCAGATGAAATGTTGAAGGAAACTTGCACTGAATAGCAACTCTCAAAGTATCTAAATACTCACAAAATATGCTCGATAATATAGAGAGAGGAAACTTGTTTCTAGTGTAATTTTCAATTCTAACTAAGCACCCAATTTATAGGAAAATGCTAGAACGCCAAAGGAGACTAAATTAATAAAATAATAATAATAAATTTTCTACGCATGCCAAGTTGCCAACTAAGACCAAATTAACAGCCATCACAAGTGGGGCCCACCAAAAATCAGTCAACGTTTCCCAACAACCAAAAGTGGGGTCCACCAATCTTTTTAATAAAAATATTTATTTTTGAAACTTCAATAATTCATAATAAATAGCCCTTTTATCCGAAAAATTCAAATCTCATGTCTATTCCATAGGAAATTGAATTCTCTACAACTTTGTAGAAGAAAGTTTTTCCAAATTCCAAACGAAAAATGACTGAAATCCAAATACGGACGATTTTCAACACCTCTTAAAATTCATAACAAATCATACGTTAATTTTTAACGGTTCAAAATTTGTGGACATATACTCAACTTATATATGTATAACATATCCAAAAATCACAACGATCTAATGGTCGAATCAAAATTATAACTCACGCAATAGAGCTTATGAACATTGATTAATTTTCGGACTATAAGTCCCTCGTACCAGTTTCACTTTAGATAATTCAAGTTTAAAAATACTCCATAATAAACCATAATGGAGTAAAATTCATGAATAAAGATCAAAACATGGATACAATCAAAGATAGTAACCATAATAGACATCTGGGACAAAGAAGAGAAAATTTTATTTTTCGGTGAATAGTGTCGTATTTTTAAATAGTGCCGTATACGTGAATAGTAACCCCAACACAAAAAGATAGAAATTCCACAAGAAAATCGACTTAAGTGAACAAAGATTACTCGTGAATAGTACCGTATTTGTGAATAATGTCTTATACGTGAATCGTATCCGTATACGTGAATAGTAACCTCGACACGGAAAAGGTAAAAATTTCTTAAAAAATCCATACCAATATTTCGATATAATGATATTGAGAGAATAACATCACTTACAAAGAAAATAACATCCCTTTACCTCAAAATAACAAGATCTTACGACTAGAATATCGATGAAATGTTGAAGGAAACTTACCTCGAATAGCAACTCTCAAAGTATCTAAATACTCACAAAATACGCTTGATAATATAGAGAGAAAGGAAACTGGTTTCTAGTGCAATTTTCAATTCTAACTAAGCACCCAATTTATAGGAAAATGCTAGAACGCCAAAGGAGACTAAATTAATAAAATAATAATAATAAATTTTCTACGCATGCCAAGTAGCCAACCAAGACCAAATTATCACCATCATGAAGTGGGGCCCACCAAAAATCGACCAACTTTTCCCAACAACCAAAAGTGGGGTCCACCCATCATTTTAATAAAAATATTTATTTTGAAACTTCAATAATTCATAATAAATAGCCTTTTATCGTAAAAATTCTAATCTCATGTCTATTCCATAGGAAATTGAATTCTCTACAAATTTGTAGAAGAAAGTTTTTCCAAATTCCAAACGAAAATGGACCAAATCCAAATACGGACGATTTTCAACACCTCTTAAAATTCATAACAAAACATCGTTAATTTTAACGGTTCAAAATTTGTGGACATATTCTCAACTTATATATTTATAACATATCCAAAAATCATACAACGATCTAACAATTGAATCAAAATTATAACTCCATGATAGAGCTTAAGAACATCTTGATTTGATTTTCTGGACTATAAGTCCTCGTACCGATTTCACTTTAGATAATTCAAGTTTAAAATACTCCATAATAAACAATAATGGAGTAATATTTAGGAATAAATATCAAAACATGGATACAATCAAAGATAGTAGCCATAATAGACATCTGGGACAAAGAAGAAAATTTTATTTTTAAATTGAATAGTGTCGTATTTGTGAATAGTCTTGAGTATCGTGAATAAGAAACTGACACAAAAAGGTAGAAATTCCACAAGAAAAATCAGATTACTTAATGAAAGATGCTAAATGAATAATCTCAAGTATTTGTGAATAATGTCGATCGTGAATCGTGTCCGTAGTATCGTGAATAGTAACCTCGACATGGAAAAGGTAAAAATTTCATAAAAATCCATACCAATATTTCCATATAATGATATTGAGAGAATAACATTACTTACAAAGAAAATAACATCCCTTTACCTCAAAAGAACAGTACTTCTGACTAGAATATCAGATGAAATATTGAAGGAAACTTGCACTGAATAACAACTCTCAAAGTATCTAAATACTCACAAAATACACTTGATAATATAGAGAGAAAAAACTTTTTCTAGTGTGATTTTCAATTCTAACTAAGCACCCTTTTTATAGGAAAATGCTAGAACGCATGAAGGAGACTAAATTAATAAAATAATAATAATAAATTTTCTATGCATGCCAAGTTGCCAACCAAGACCAAATAATCACCATCACAAGTGGGGCCCACCAAAAATCAATAACGTTTCCCAACAACCAAAAGTGGGGTCCACCCATCTTTTAATAAAAATATTTTTTCCAAAACTTCAATACTTCATAATAAATAGCCCTTTTATCAAAAAATTCAAATCTCATGTCTATTCCATAGGAAATTGAATTCTACTACAACTTTGTAGAAGAAAGTTTTTCCAAATTCCAAACGAAAAATGACTGAAATCCACATACGAACGATTTTCAACACCTCTTAAAATTCATAACAAATCATACGTTAATTTTTAACGGTTCAAAATTTGTAGACATATACTCAACTTATATATGTATAACATATCCAAAAATCACAACGATCTAACGGTCGAATCAAAATTATAACTCACACAATAGAGCTTAAGAACACTGATTTGATTTTCTGACTATAAGTCCCTCGTACCAGTTTCACTTTAGATAATTCAAGTTTAAAAATAATCCATAATAAACAATAATGGAGTAATGTTTAGGAATAAATATCAAAACATGGATACAATCAAAGATAGTAGCCATAATAGACATCTGAGACAAAGAAGAGAAAATTTTATTTTTCTATGAATAATGTAAATATTTGTGAATAGTCTTGATATCGTGAATAGTAATCCCAACACAAAAGGTAGAAATTCAACAAGAAAAATCGTACTTAGCGACGATTACTACTCGTGAATAATGTACCGTATTTAGAATAATGTCGATATCGTGAATCGTGTCCGTATCATGTGAATAGTAACCTCGACATGGAAAAGGAAAAATTTCATAAAAATCCATACCAATATTTCGATATAATGATATTGAGAGAATAAGATTACTTACAAAGAAAATAACATCCCTTTACCTCAAAAGAACAATTATTTCCGACTAGAATATCGGATGAAATGTTGAAGGAAACTTGCAGACCAATAACAACTCTCAAAGTATCTAAATACTCACAAAATACGCCGATAATATAGAGAGAGAGAAACTTTTTCTAGTGTGATTTTCAATTCTAACTAAGCACCTAGTTTATAGGAAAATGCTAGAACGCCAAAGGAGACTAAATTAATAAAATAATAATAATAAATTTTCTATGCATGCCAAGTTGCCAACCAAGACCAAATAATCAGCCATCACAAGTGGGGCCCACCAAAAATCAGCCAACGTGTCCCAACAACCAAAAGTGGGGTCCACCCATCTTTTTAATAAAATATTTTTTTCAAAACTTCAATACTTCATAATAAATAGCCCTTTTATCAAAAAAATCAAATCTCATGTCTATTCCATAGAAATTGAATTCTCTACAACTTTGTAGAAGAAAGTTTTTCCAAATTCCAAACGAAAAAATGACCGAAATCCACATACGAATCGATTTTCAACACCTCTTAAAATTCATAACAAATCATACGTTAATTTTAACGGTTCAAAATTTGTAGACATATACTCAACTTATATATGTATAACATATCCAAAAAATCACAACGATCTAACAGTTTAATCAAAATTATAACTCACTTTGATAGAGCTTATGAACATCGATTAATTTTCTTGACTATAAGTCCCTCGTACCAGTTTCACTTTAGATAATTAAAGTTTAAAAATACTCCATAATAAACCATAATGGAGTAAAATTCATGAATAAAGATCAAAACATAGATACAATCAAAGATAGTAACCATAATAGACACCTGGGACCAAGAAGTAAAAATTTTATTTTTCGGTGAATAGTGTCGTATTTTTGAATAGTACCGTATACGTGAATAGTAACCCCAACACAAAAAGATAGAAATTCTACAAGAAAAATCGTACTTCGTGAACAGTACTCGTGAATAGTAACGTATTTGTGAATAATGTCGTATACGTGAATCGTATCCGGATACGTGAATAGTAACCTCGACATTGAAAAGGTAAACATTTCATAAAAAATCCATACCAATATTTCGATATAATGATATTGAGAGAATAACATAACTTACAAAGAAAATAACATCCCTTTACCTCAAAATAACAGTACTTCTGACTGAAATATCGGATGAAATGTTGAAGGAAACTTGCACTGAATAGCAACTCTCAAAGTATCTAAATACTCATAAAATATGCTCGATAATATAGAGAGAGAGAGGAAACTTGTTTCTAGTGTAATTTTCAATTCTAACTAAGCATCCAATTTATAGGAAAATGCTAGAACGCCAAAGGAGACTAAATTAATAAAATAATAATAATAAATTTTCTACGCATGCCAAGTTGCCAACCAAGACCAAATTATCAGCCATCACAAGTGGGGCCCACCAAAAATCAGCCAACGTTTCCCAACAACTAAAAGTGGGGTCCACCCATCTTTTTAATAAAAATATTTTTTTTCTGAAACTTCAATACTTCATAATAAATAGCCCTTTTATCAAAAAAAAATTCAAATCTCATCATGTCTATTCCATAGAAATTGAATTCTCTACAACTTTGTAGAAGAAAGTTTTTCCAAATTCCAAACGAAAAATGACTGAAATCCACATACGGACGATTTTCAACACCTCTTAAAATTCATAACAAATCATACGTTAATTTTTAACGGTTCAAAATTTGTGGACATATACTCAACTTATATATGTATAACATATCCAAAAATCACAACGATCTAACGGTCGAATCAAAATTATAACTCACGCAATAGAGCTTATGAACACTGATTAATTTTCAGACTATAAGTCCCTCGTACCAGTTTCACTTTAGATAATTCAAGTTTAAAAATACTCCATAATAAACCATAATGGAGTAAAATTCATGAATAAAAATCAAAACATGGATACAATCAAAGATAGTAACCATAATAGACATCTGGGACAAAGAAAAGAAAATTTTATTTTTCGGTGAATAGTGTCGTATTTTTGAATAGTACCGTATACGTGAATAGTAACCCCAACACAAAAAGATAGAAATTCTACAAGAAAAATCGTACTTCGTGAACAGTACTCGTGAATAGTATCGTATTTGTGAATAATGTCGTATACGTGAATCGTATCCGGATACGTGAATAGTAACCTCGACACGGAAAAGGTAAAAATTTCTTAAAAAATCCATACCAATATTTCGATATAATGATATTGAGAGAATAACATCACTTACAAAGAAAATAACATCCCTTTACCTCAAAATAACAGTACTTCTAACTGGAATATCGGATGAAATGTTGAAGGAAACTTGCACTGAATAGCAACTCTCAAAGTATCTAAATACTCACAAAATATGCTCGATAATATAGAGAGAGAGGAAACTTGTTTCTAGTGTAATTTTCAATTCTAACTAAGCACCCAATTTATAGGAAAATGCTAGAATGCCAAAGGAGACTAAATTAATAAAATAATAATAATAAATTTTCTACGCATGCCAAGTTGCAAACCAAGACCAAATTATCAGCCATCACAAGTGGAGCCCACCAAAAATCAACCAACGTTTCCTAACAACCAAAAGTGGGGTCCA
Organism: Panax quinquefolius; assembly: GCA_020205615.1. Lineage (NCBI taxonomy): Eukaryota > Viridiplantae > Streptophyta > Magnoliopsida > Apiales > Araliaceae > Panax > Panax quinquefolius. The sequence continues at coordinate 47,141,213 of CM035174.1, read as the reverse complement.
CCTATCTTTTAATAATAATATTTATTTTTGAAACGTCAATAATTCATAATAAATAGCCCTTTATCAAAAAATTCAAATCTCATGTCTATTCCATAGGAAATTGAATTCTCTACAACTTTGTAGAAGAAAGTTTTTCCAAATTCCAAACGAAAAATGACTGAAATCCAAATACGGACGATTTTCAACACCTCTTAAAATTTATAACAAAACATACGTTAATTTTAACGGTTCAAAATTTGTGTACATATACTCAACTTATATATTTATAACATATCCAAAAATCACAACGATCTAATGGTCGAATCAAAATTATAACTCACGCATAGATCTTAAGAACAACGATTTGATTTTCTGGACTATAAGTCCCTCGTACCGCTTTCACTTTAGATAATTCAAGTTTAAAAAACTCCATAATAAACCATAATGGAGTAAAATTCATGAATAAAGATCAAAACATGGATATAATCAAAGATAGTAACCATAATAGACATTTGGGACAAAGAAGAAAATTTTATTTTTCTATTGAATAATGCCAGTATTTGTGAATAGTCTTAGTATCGTGAATAGTAACCCCGAGCACAAAAAGGTAGAAATTCTACAAGAAAAATCATACTGTGAATGAAACGATCGTGAATAATAGTCTGTATTTGTGAATAATATCGATCGTGAATAGTAACCTCGACACGAAAAGGTAAAAATTTCATAAAAAATTCATACCAATATTTCGGTATAATGATATTGAGAGAATAACATCATTTACTGAAGAAAATAACATCCCTTACCTCAAAAGAATAAGACTTACAATTTGAAATATCGGATGAAATATTGAAGGAAACTTGCCTTTGAATAAAGAACTCTCAAAGTATCTAAATACTCACAAAATACGCTCGATAATATAGAGAGAGAGAAAAACTTGTTTCTAGTGTAATTTTCAATTCTAACTAAGCACCCTATTTATACGAAAATGCTAGAACGCATGAAGGAGATTAAATTAATAAAATAATAATAATAAATTTTCTACGCATTCCAAGTTGGCAACCAAGACCAAATTATCTGCCATCACAAGTGGGGCCTACCAAAAATCAGCCAACTTTTCTCAACAACCAAAAGTGGGGTCCACCCATATTTTTAATAAAAAATATTTATTTACGAAACTTCAATAAATCATAATAAATAGCACCTTTATCAGAAAAATTCAAATCTCTTGTCTATTCTATAGGAAATAGAATTCTCTACAACTTTGTAGAAGAAAGTTTTTCCAAATTCCAAACGAAAAATGATCGAAATTCACATACGGACGATTTTCAACACCTCTTAAAATTCATAACAAATCATACGTTAATTTTTAACGGTTCAAAATTTGTGGACATATACTGAACTTATATATGTATAACATATCCTAAAATTACAACTATCTAACGGTCGAATCAAAATTATAACTCACGCAATAGAGCTTAAGAACACTGATTTGATTTTCGAACTATAAGTCCCTCGTACCAGTTTCACTCAAATAGTCACCACAAAAAATCTACAAAGAATTTTTGGGTGATTTAAATTTCTACGTTTAGCTTTCTTCCATGGCTTTCTTTTGATATATGGATCATCTCCTAACTCATTATACACAAAGAGTTATAGATTTTACAAAATCATGTAATAAACTAATTTTCTGAAAATTTCCAAATTTCATTCTTTATTTCAACAAAATACTAATAAAACACCTCAGCATTAATTTCATCACTTATACCCATATAAAAATATATATTTCCTTATCATATAAATTAATAATTAATTATTCACAAATTATATTAAAGAATCACAATTATGACAACCAGGTCATTCCCAGGAAAGATGGGGCTTTCCGAAAAGAATTTCTTCTTACTGGCACGCGATTAGGTGACCAAACCCCTTTCCTAGACAGAACTTCCTTAGACATTGCCAATAATGCTATCTAATAATATTATTCAAATAATATGAATTATTGATCTGATAATGGGAAATACTGTGCAATGACAATTATTGAAACAACAATAATATAAAATATCAACGGAACAATTATTGAATCAATAAAATAAAATATTGAGCAAATAATTACATCGTAACAATTATTGAGTAGTGCCTTCTTACGTAAGAATCAATAATTCAAAAATATTGTGCAATACCGTGTGCTACTGTGCAACCATGCGTATTACTATATTTTAACTACCAGGTAATCCAACAGTGTTAACGGTAATAATTACGTCGTTATTTATAAAAACTCAAACTTATCGTTTTTTTCATCCGATAGTTATTCTGTTATGGGGCCCACAACTGACTGGGCCATCGTAAGAATATTCCCTGACAACAAGAATATTCCCCAACCAAACTAATATTCTCCGACAAAAATGAATATTTTATAACCACTTGCTTATTTTTCAAAATTTGCACATTTCACCTATAACTAAATCATTTCACATTTTATTTATAATAAGTTGGGGTCTTACAATATCTCACACTTCTCCCCGTATAAATATTGTCTTCATATTTTTAAGGCAAAAACTACAGCTGCCAATTCTAAGTCATGAGTAGGATAAACCTTCTCATAATCCTTTAACTGGTGTGACGATTGTCTCTGAATGACCTTGCCATGCTGCATGAGCACGCAACCGAGTCCTCTATGTGAAGACTCGCTATAAACTACAAAATTCAATGTATCATCTGGTAAGGATAATACATGTGCCTCACTTAACCTCCTTTTTAGTTCTTAAAAGCTATTTTCATTTTTACGTCCACATACTTTATCAACTTCCTTGTCGGTTTGTCGATGGAGTAGCTATTTTAGAAAAATCTGAATGAACCTCCTATAGTATCCCGCTTAACCCCGAAAACTCCGAACCTCGGTTGACATTTTTGATTGCTCCCACTCATTCACTACTTCCACCTTTCTTTGGATTTACTGGATATGCCATATTTATCTATAACATGTCCTAAAAATTGCACTTTCGTTCAAGCCAAAATTCACACTTAGTGAATTTACGCATACAACTTCTCTCTCCGTAGTGTGTCTAACACATTATTCTTAAATGTTCAAAGATGATCTTACGGCGTCTTAGAATAGACTAGAATATCATCAATGAACACTATAACGAACTTGTCCAAATACTGTTTGAACACTATGTTCATCATATCCATGAATATGGCTGGCGCATTCGTTTACCCAAACGACATAACCCAAAACTCGTAATGACCATAACGAGTTCTGAACGCCATCTTAGGTACATTCCCCTTCCTTACTTTCAGTTGATGATACCCCGTCAGCGCCGTCTACCTTAGAAAAATACTTTGCCACTTTCAACTATTCAAATAGATCATCAATCCTGGGCAACGGGTATTTATTCTTAATCGTTAACTTGTTCAACTCTCGATAGTCGATACAAAATCGTAACGACCCATCCTTCTTCTTTACAAACAATACCGACGATCCCCACGGAGACAAACTCAGTTGAATGTACTTCATATCCAATAGTTCCTGTAACTAAACCATTAACTCCTTCATTTCTACTAGCGCCCATCCTATACGGTTGCCTTTGAAACCGGTGCCGTGCAGAGCAACAAATCAATCACAAATTGACCTCCTATCCAAATGGAATACTGGGTAACTCCTCCTGAAATACATCCGTGAAATCTTGTACCATCGGTATCTGTTTCAATGATGCTCCCACTCTTTGGGTATCCACCACATGACACAGGTAACCCTTACAACCCTTTTTCAACATCTTCCTAGCTTGTGTCATAGTTAGATAACAAGAGCGTCCCGGTGATTTATTACCATAAAACACCACCTCAAATTTCGCAAAAAGACTTAGGTTTACACTCTTTCTATGACAATCTATTACTGCCCTATGGTTAATTAACCAATCCATACCGGGAATTACATCGAATTCTCTCAACCCTATCGGTAAAAGATCTGCCGATAATTTGTTACCTCTAATATCTACGAAACAATTCCTATGAATGTGTTCAATAGGAATTATCTCTTCATTTACTACCTTAATGTCTAAAGGTATTTCTAGCTTTTCAAGGTTTAATCGTAGTTGTTTAGCAAATCCACATGCTATAAAAAGGACAAGTAGCACCCGAAAGTTAAATAATACACAAGCATTTATTTCATTGACCGTAATGATACCTACTATCGCATCCATTGATGCAACCGCATCTTGGACATTCATATTAAAAGTTCAGTGAGGGTCTACCCCAATGATGGTGTTGGTCCAGTAATGGCTAACTTACCACTACCAGAACCCTTACTACCCTCTGACCCCTTCTTCGGGCAATTTCTTGCCATGTGGTCCATCGACCCACAAACAAAATAGCCATGGTTTTTCTTAGGATTAGGACAGTTGGGTGATATGTGACCCTCCTGCCCATAATTATAACAACCTGATTTCCCCTTCAGACAAACTCCCAGATGAGTCTTCTCGCATGTCTTGCATGCCTCCATCCTACGTTTAGGATCCTTTGTTTCACCCCCAGTATTCCCGAAGTTAAAACTTTTCTGTTTTGGCATACTACCACTACCACTGGCACCCTCTGCCTTGGTTCCTCACTCTCCCTTACTCTTATTATTTCTTTCTTTGTGGTATTGGGTCAACGCCTCACTACCACCCTCTGCTATAATCGCCTTTTCCAGAATGGTCCCATAAGAAGCACTTTGGAAAATAGAAATCCTACTATAGAGCCAAGGTTTTAGGCCCTGCTCAAACCTAAGAGACTTTTTTTTCTGTGTCCACTTGGTGTGGAACAAACCTTGCCAATTCATTGAATTTGGTCGCATATTGGGGAACCGTTATGTCCCCTTGTTTAAGTTCTAGGAAATTAATCTCCATCCTACCCTGCATGCTAGTAGGAAAGTAGTTCTCGAAGAACACCTTATTAAACTGCTCCCATGTAACAACATCTATCCTTGCCCCACCCTGGAGAGCCTCCCACCAATAGTTGGCTTCCCCCTTCATCATGTAGGTCAGAAAAGAAGTCTTTTGCACCTCAGCTACGTGTGTAATAACAAACACATGTTCTATTTCTTTTACCCATGTATGGGCCTCCATTGGGTCCGTCGTTCCCTTGAACTCAGGCAGACCTACACTTTTGAATTCTTTAAAGGTAGTCGTCCTAGCTACCCTAGGTCCCGCGGGTACTCTACCCCCGGTTTGGTTAAATGCAGCCGTTAATAAATTAACGAACTCTTGCATAGGGTTATTCGAACCCCCCTGGTTATCGTTATGCGATTTCGCCTCTTGATTACGTTGTCTTCTTCTTGGCGGCATTTCTGATTAAATAAAAAAGTTTCGTTATTACTTATCTGCTTACTTAGTTATTATTCGTTTAACAACTGAACAATAACTCATACACAACAAAGCACATTCAATTAAAACTTTATTATATTAATATGCTTCTTTATAGTCAAAACTATTTACAATTTGCTTTTCATAGCCAAAAGCTATTACATTTATATCCCGCGATTGACTTCCACAAAAATTGGGATTTACAAAAAGATTACCCCTTAATTATACAAAAGAGGGTTTTACGTCACTACACAAAAGTATTTACCGCACTAACTCCTAATACTGCTTAACAGCATTTTCATGCTTCTCATTTGCTAGAATCGACACAATGTCTTGACTTATAGTATGTGGAGTCTGTCCCAAATCCGGGTATCTTCCAACCCAACAGATAGTGCTACACGATACTATAATTAATACAGTTATTCCATTGAGATAACAACAAAATGATTGTATTCACTATATTCTTATTATAATAGTAATAAATCCTTTCCCAGGTTCAGAAACTGAATACATTCTTCAGTACTCATAAGTATATTACATACAAATACACTAGTCTATTACAGGATAATTAACTATCCATCTTAGATTTGCCTTTATCTCTCTTAGAACTCTCAGTTTGTTCGGCCTTAGCTGCAATCATATAATTCAAGCAAGAAGTGATCGATTACTTCGTGTTCTTGGTAAACTTCTTATGTTTTGCTTCAAAGTAGATCGATTACTTCTTTCTAGCTCTTTCTCTCTCAATATATGTTGGACAAAGTTTACAAAACACTAAATAACCAACATAAGCTTTCTTTTTATAGGCAAAATTGTCCAAAAGCCACCTCCTTACTATTCCCCACCTCCTCAACAACTTAGCCACCAAGTAATCACTTTACTTGGTGGGCAAGTGGCCGACCCACATGTCCATGGGTCTCCCCAAGGGTTGCCCCATGGGTTTTACCCATCTCGTGACCCGCCGATTCAATCCGAGGTTCTGTTTCTTGGATTGGGCTTGTCTTAACTTAACATTGGGCCTTAACTTGGGCTTGATTTCATAATTCATTGGGCTTGCTATTATTCCAAGTGCAATTGGATTGTACAAAGTCCTTAACTCAAAATCCTATAAGACCTAATTGTATTCCACGCGTATAACTCACGTATTCTTTCCGTTTAGTATTCATATGATATTCGTATTAAATGTCGTACTATTCTTTATACTATACTCATCTATTATACATATAATAACCAAAATGATTATACGTCTTTCATTTCCCTTTCAAAAATCAGTTTTACCAACCCTTAGGTTTTAATTCCACAGGCGAAAACTTCGTTTGCCATAACTGAAATATTATTTGATATTCCATTACATCTTCATATTTTATCATTACGCGTTTCTTGGGATTTCAAACCTAAGCTGTGAGCGAAATTGAATGAATAGTGTTTTTACAAAAAATTCTTAGAAAACATTTATTTTCGTCTTGGTAATTCAAAAACATTAATCCTAGCACAGAGCTAGATACTAACCACGTCCACACATTCTAGGTCATAGAACGACCTTCAAATATCTTACTCACGTAATAATCAATTAAATTCATTTAATCCACATAATCAAATAAAAATTTAATTCATTAAAATCCAATTTTCTCGGCGTTACACGAATATTATTAGGCGAGTGCATTTTATGCTCCATCTCAACATCGGTCTTGCGTTTATGGGCGAGTGCGTTTCACGCTCCATCTCGACCCACCGCAAGACTTTCGATATTTATTCTTCTATATCTTTTATTTTATTTTATTTTATTTTATTTTATTTTTTTTATATGTCAACATTCCAGAAACCAAGATCTTAAACTGTATAAGCATCAAAGTCTTTTATTACCTTGTAAAAATGAAAGTTTAAAAGAGTGAACATATTCTCAAAGCAATAAACACGTAAACTAAACTCAAAATATAACTAGTTAAAATAGTTGGTGGGGTGCTTGCTAAAAGAGGATGATCAATAATGATCTCAACTTATCGATTGAATAAACCCCTAGATCACACATGCTTGACACGACTCTAAGAGATAGACATAATTACTTGGCGCTTGTCATTAGCCACAATAAAAAATTATTGATAAATATACCACCCTTGCATAATAACAGCTCAAAATAGGGTAAAAGGTCATTCACATGGTACAAGCATCAAAATCTGTATAAGCCCCAAAAAGGTGGCTATAAACCAAACAAACATGCTGATAATAATCCAAGAATTCATAAATAATAACAAAAATTGTTCATGGCATCCATCCATAATAATCCAAAACATAATTAACCAAAGGCTAATAAAGCCTAAAATGATCTTTGAAACGCAGTTCAAACATGACTGCACTACAATACTAGATAAATAAGAACATAAGCAAAAACTAAGATATGGCAACCTATCATGGCAGTAGACAGAATAAAATAGATAATGAACCATAACACCCCCAAACTTAAGATGAGCAATGCCCTCATTGCTAAGCATATATCAATCAATACAAGAAGGCTTCACTGAAGATCGGTCACTCGGCAGCATCATCATCCTCGTCAGCTTTGGCGGGCAGTGATGGTGGAGGGTATGGTGGGAAAACATGAGGTTATGGGAACTAGAATGGCATGAAATCAACATCCTCGCCACTATACACAGTTTAGATGCCTTGCATCGTGTTGACCACCGACCTTATCTTTGCATCGTGATGTCCTACCTCCGGGCAATCATTTGCTATATGTGCCTCTGCTACCTCCTCGAGCATTGGCGTCTTGGTTACGATATAGCGGGATGAGAGAAGCCATAATATCTTCCATGAGTCCTTGTGAAGCCGGGCTGCGTCTGGTAGCTATGAGTTCTTTGCCTTTGATGTATGAGGTGGCTCGATGAGGTGGCCCGTACCGCTTTGCCTCTTACATATGAAGTCGCCTGCCCATACATTGAGCGTGAGATGACACGATGGTGGTCGATGGACCGACATGGGCGGCAAAGCTATCTCTTCGGCCCCAATGGATACCGCCCTTTTGCACGGTCGGGTGATTAAGGATGGATGTAGGAGTCCCGCAGAGGTGGTGCTCTTGATCGATTTCAGGATGGACTCATGAATGAGAACTCTGATATCCACATCTAGATCCATGACAATGGTGAATAATAGGATTGCTCTATCCTTAGTCACGTCGCTCAGCTAACGAGTCGAGGTCATGTTAACACATATAAAACTGAACCATGCCTTCCCATAGCGACTGAGTGCAGTATGCGAGAAACTGATCCTCTCACCCATCATGTTATTTGTTGTCCATGTTGTCCCGGGCTTGCAGAGCCTCCTAATAATATCGTTCAAGTCATAGCTGCGAAGTCCCGGCTCCATATAATCACTGCTGTAAGACCCCAACTTATTATTAATGAAATTTAATTTTCTCTATTTATTATTTTGAAATAGTAAGGGTTGATGTGATTAATGTGGATAGTTAGGGGTAAAATACACAAATATTTCAAAATAAGCAAGTGGTTATAAAATATTCATTGTTGTCGGGGAATATTCGTTTGGTCGTGGAATATTAAATCTTTGGGGGAATATTAAATGCACGACGGTAAGAACCATGTGTGGGCCCCATAACGGAAAAGCGATTGGATGAAGAAAACGACAAATATAAGTGGTTTAAAAATAACAGGCGTAGTTATTCTGAGTTAATACTATTAAAATACTCATTTGGTTAAAAACACGATAGCTTTGCGGTATTGCACCAATTATTGATTCTTACGTAAGAAGACACTACTTTCAATAATGGTTACGGTAATTCTTGATCGATATTTTATTTTATTGATTTAATAATTCTTGCGTTGATATTTTATATTCTTGTTGTTTCAATAATTGTCATTACGGTATTTTTCATTATCGAAGCAATAATTCATATTATCTGAATAATATTATTAGATAACATTATTGGCAATGTCTAGAAAGTTCTATCTAAGGAGAGGTTTGGTCGCCTTAATTGCGCGCCAAGATGGAGAAATTCTTATTGAAAGCCCCTCTTTCACGAACACGATTGTCGATATTGTGATTCTGTAATATTATTTGTGAATAATTAATTATTGATTCATATGATGAGGAAAATATTGATTTTATGTGGATATATATGGAGAAAAATTTTAATGTGACAATTGTTGAAAATTGAAATTTTATCTTTTTATGATAAAATAATTCATTTAAATATATTATTATATTTTAATAATATAATAATGGTGATATTTTTATAACGAATGTGGGATATATGAGTATATGAGGAGGAAGAGTATTTTTGTTGCAATAAATGTTTAAAACATGTTAAACATGTCGGTGGACCCCATTTATTGACTGAAATTTGATTATAGCTTGTAAAATCGCCCGTTTGTGGATTTCGGTCAATTTCTGTTTGGAATTTGGAAAAACTTTCTTCTACAAAGTTGTAGAGAATTGAATTTCCTATAAAAACTCGTGAGATTCGAATTTTCTGATAGAAGGGCTATTTATTATGAATTATTGAAGTTCCGAAGCTCCGAAATAATTGATTTTTGGAAGTTAAAAATATTTTAAATAATAAAAACGTTTTTTGTTTGTTTTGTGGGCTAAAACATGTGCATAATGAGCTGAGATAAGATCTAGGAAGGTTGGCGTAGAAATCTTAATATATATATTAATATTTTATTAAATTTTACCTTTGGTGTTCTAGCATTTTCCTATAAATAGGGTGCTTAGGTTAGAATTGAAAATCACACGAAATGAAGTTTTCTCTCTCTATATTATCGGCGTATTCTTGTGAGTATTTTGAGTATACTTAGAGTATTGTTAGGCGGTGCAAGTTCCCTTGACAGACTATACCCTAGGTATTCCAAATTTAGAAGTACTAATCTTTCGAGGTAAGGGATATTATTTTCTTCTCAAATGATATTATTTCTTCAATATCATTATCTTTGAAATATTGGTTGAAACTTTTTATCAAATTTGGAACTTTTCCATGTCGGGGTTACTATTCATGAGTTACTATTCACGAGTTACTATTCATGAGAGTTACTATTCACGATTACTATTCACGAGTACTATTCATGAAGCGTGAAGATGTTTTTTGGGGAAATTTCTATCTTTTGGTGTCGAAGTTACTATTCACGTATACGACACTATTCACGATATCTGACACTATTCAATAGAAAAATAAAATTTCTTCTTTTGTCCAAAATATCTATTACGGATACTAGCTTTGATTGTATCCATATTTTGATCATTCTTGAATTTTACACCACTATGATTATTTTTGGGGTATTTTTGAACATGGATAAAACAAAGTACGAATCCTTAATCCTTAATCCTTAATCCTTGTCATTTTGTTTCACTGGATTCGTTTCTTTAAAAATATTTTTCATCATCCTCAGTCTTAAATGATGATATTATTGAATATCTTTGGCTTGTAGTGCAAAGATGAATGATTTCTGAAGAATATCTTTGGCCGTAGTGCAAAGATGAACAGGTGTTTAGATGAACATGACCAACTGATGAATATCTTTGGCCTGTAGTGCAAAGATGAATATTTGATTCCATATGTATATTGATTGATGTTACAGGGATAAAAGATAGACGATGAACTTTTAAATTAATACATAGAAGATAGTAGTTTGCATTCTCTACTTAGCTCTTCTAATCAATTATTATTTTTGCTGCGAATATTGATTTAAAATTTGTTGTCTATTGTATTCTATTAGATTTTTCCCTGTTGAAGACTAACGGTAATTTGTTGTATATTATCTTAGTCATAATATTCTTTACTGGGCTAGTTGAGCTCACCCTTTTCCTTTTTATTCCATTTTTCTTCTCGGGAGGCGAGAATATAAGCGAGTACGCAGTCGGGGTATGGAATGAAGGTTTTAGAAAGAATTGTTTAGTAGTCCTCACCATTTTTGTAAAATAATGTATCAATAAATGTGATGAGGATTTATTTGAGTATAGATATTGTCTAGAAGATAATATTTGTATTCAAACTCACGATTTCTTGTTGTAATAATAAAGTTGTAGTTGTTTACATACCATGTATTGACAACTTCGAATAGGTGATGTATACCTATTTTGGGGCGTCACGATTGGTATCGAGCTTAGGATATGATCTCGGCGGAGATCGGGGAATAGAACTAGGAGGGAGAGCGAGTAAATCCTTCGCTAGTGTGTCCTACTTAAGCTTATTTGTTAGTTGGTCGGTATATAAGGATATTATGTGATATATTGATTTCCTTAATTAACCCTTGTTTTATGGCGATTTGAGAATGTCGTTGAGAATATTAACAATGGAAATGAGGCCGTGTGAGCGCTGTACTCACTCACGAGGAGGAGAACGTGCAGCAGTGGGGCAATGTTCCTCCCGTGAACAACACCAATCGAGCGAGATGATGAGCGAGGGGATGTTTAGAAGCTTTTTCCAGCATGCAAAATTAGACGAGGGAGACTCGTGTTCAAAATCTGAGGAGGAAATGATATCAATTCACGGGTTGTCACAGACCAAGCGGTTCAAAGAGTTGAGACCACGAATTTAAGGGAAAGCCAGATCCGATCATGGCGAAAAACATGGGTCAAGCAAATTACCAAGATATTCGATGTCTTGGGATGCGGAGAGAACGAAGGTTCCATTCGCCACCTTTATGTTCCGTGGCGAAGCGAGACTCTTGGTGGGAGTCTCATGAAGCGTACCCATCCAACTTTTCGGCATGTCTTGGGAGACGTTTGAAAACTATTTAATGACAAATACTTTCACGAAAGTGTTAAATCATATGAAGGAAGTGGAGTTTATTAGGCTAGGAGCGAAAACAACATGACGGTGTCTCGATGCGAGGCAAAGTTTGCGAGTTATCGAGTTTGCACCTCATTTGGTGGAGAATGAGGAACGATGACGCGGATGTTTCTTAGAGGTTTGAAACCCCAAGGCATCGTCGATATCTCATTTCTCATAAATTTTCTCTCTATTCGGATGTTGTAAAATGTGGCTCAATTATTAGAGCGAGATAACGAATACGGTCAACGAGGACCACAACCGAGGATCGTACCGGAGATAGCGATCAATGTAATAATGATAACTAGCGGAGAAAGAAATAGACGGACAAAAAATGGTAACCACTCGGTGGTAATCATGGCCATGAAAATAGAAAGAAGCGAGTCGGGAGGAGATTTTAAAAGAGGAGATTTAACAATGACCATGTGAAGACGGCGGCTGCAAGATCAACCGGTTCTAAGGAGGAGAACAACCACCGGTCGTATATGTTACAAATGCGGAAAAGAGGGACATATCGATCAAACCGCCACAACAGTTTAAGGTATGCTATAATTATGGAAAGGAAGGACATATCGCTCGAGATTATGCAATGAGCGAAACCTAGTTCAATGAGGGCGGTGACTCAAAGATCGTCGTCGTAAAAGTCAAAGTCAACGATTAGGGAAGAAGCGTTTGTTGTGACCGGGTCATAATGTGAGGAACCCAAACGAGATGATCACGGGTAAGCTATTTATAAATTCTTGCGAAGTTTATACCTTACTTGATCTGGTCTACCCATTCATTTATCTCTCCTGCTTGTGCTCAACGTTTAAACTTGACTCAGGAGAAATTAGACTTTGACCTATCTGTGGAAACTCAGTTAGGAGAAACTTTCATCACATCCACCGCTTATAAATCTTGTTTGATTCAAGTTGGCACCATTACCTTACATGTTGACCTTATCTCTTTAAAGATACTTTCTTTTGATGTGATTTTAGGGATTGATTGGTTAACTACTCATCATGCCAAAATTGATTATTTTCGTAAGGTTGTTAGTTTTCATATTCCTAACCAACTGTTGTTATGCAATTTAAGCAACTAAACCATTAAAATCAATCAACATTATATCTAATCATAAAGCTATTCGTTTATTGAAAAGCGGATGTCAAGCTTTCTTAGCCCATGTTATGGATTTGAATAAAGACACGTCAAATTTGAATAATATTCCTGTTGTTATTGACTTTCTGGCGTATTTCTGAAGAACTTCCGGTCTACCCCGAACGTGAAGTTGAATTCTTTATTGATCTTGAACTGGTACAAAGCCCATTTCTAAAACCCCATATCGAATGGCTCCTATTGAACTTGAGAGTTAAAGGTCCAACTACGAGAATTGTTGGACATCGGTTTCATTCGTCCCTAGTACATCTCCTTGGGGTGCTCTGTTTTATTCGTAAAGAAGAAAGACGGGGAGTATCGACTTTGTATTGACTATCGGGAATTGAACCATGTCACCATCAAGAATAGGTATCCTCTACCTCGTATTGATGACTTGTTTGACCAAATTTAAGAGGCACAATTCTTTTCAAAATCGATCTTCATTACGGATATCATCACCGAAGATTAGGCGAGGATATTCAAAGACGCCTTCGAACTCCGGTATGGGCATTATGAATTCTTAGTCATGTCTTTTGGACTAACTAATGCTCCTGACTTTCATGGATATGATGAACCGAGTATTCAAGGAATATTTGGATCAATTCGTTGTTGTCTTTATTGATGACATCCTCATATATTTCAAAAGCCGTGAAGATCATGAGCACCATTTGAAGTTTGGTACTCGAAAGGCTTCGTGAAAACCAACTATATGCCAAATTGAAGAAATGCGAGTTACGGCTTGAGGAAGTAGAATTTCTTGGGCACGTCAGTGTCAAAACATGGAGTATCCATGGATCCGTGAAGATTGAAGCAATACAAAGTTAGAACAACGAAGTCGGTGGTGAAGTCGTAGCTTTTGGGCTTAGGCGGTTATTATCGGAGATTCGTGGAAGGTTTTCTCGAATCGGTACTCCATTAACTCGGCTAACTCGGAAGGATACAAAATTCGTTTGGAGCGAAGAATGCGAGAAGAGTTTCCAAGAGCTTAAGAGAGACTTATTTAAGACTGTGTTCTAACAATACCATCCGGCTCGGATGGATTTGTTATCAACAGTGATGCTTCAGGCAAAGGGTTAGGATGTGTTCTCATGCAACGTGGGAAAGTCATAGCCTATGCCTCGCAACAACTTAAAGAGTATGGGAGGAATTATCCTACTCATGATCTAGAGTTAGCGGCATGATGCGTTTCAGCGCTTAAAGATATGGAGGCACTATCTATATGGGGAGAAAGTGGAGATATATTCGGACCATAAAAGCCTTAAATATTTCTTCACTCAAAAGAACTCAACATGCGGCGGCGACGTTGGCTCGAGCTATTGAAAGACTACGACCACACTATTCAATACCATCTGGAAAAGCGAGCGTGGTAGGTGACGCGTTGAGTAGAAGATCATATCGAGGACGAAAGTGCGATGATGTCAAGTATCGCGTAGAGCCAACTTTAATAGAAAAAGTTAAGGTTGCTCAAGCCACCGGGCCGGAGCTGATGTGTATGAAGAAGAAAATACAAGAAGGAGCTATTCCTAAGCGAGAATTGATGAAGAAGGAATACTTGAGTCCACTCTAGACTTTGTGTTCCTAACGACTCGATTTGAAGTACAAGATTATGATGGAGGCACACAATACACCATTTGCAATCCATCCTCGAAGTACTAAAATGTATCGTGATCTTGACATACATTTTGGTGGAACAATATGAAGAGAGAGATTGCAAATTTTATCTCAATATGTTTAACTTGTCAACGTGTAAAGGCGGAGCATCTAGTACCTAAGGGTCCGTTGCAACCACTTGAGATTCCGAAATGGAAGTGGGAACACATTACCATGGATTTTGTTACGGGGTCTTCCTACGGTTTCTCGGGGCATCAATGCTATTTGGGTTATTGTTGATAGATTAACCAAGTGCGCTTATTTCTTGCCGAATCTGAGAGACTTATTCACTTGAGCGTCTTGCTAGTATGTGCGTGAATGAGATTGTGAGGTTGCATGGCATGCCTATATCCATAGTTTCGGATCGTGACCCAAGATTCACTTCAAGATTTTGGGTTAGCTTGCAAAAAGCTATGAGCGCGGATTTACGATTCGATTCGGCATACCATCCCCAAACAGACGGACAATCGAAAAGGACTATTCAAACTCTTGTAGATTTATTAAGACTCGTGTGTCCTGAGACTTCAGAAGGCGGTTGGGATAAGTATTTACCATTGGTGGAATTCTCCTACAACAACAGATTATCGTGAAGTATAGGTGTAGCTCCATTTGAAGCATTATATGGACGAAAGTGTCGCTCTCCGGTATGTTGGGGACGAGGTGGGTGAAGCAACACTTGTTGGGACCCGAGTTGAATACGTATGACTACTAAAAGATCCAAATGATTCGATAATGTATACAAACGGCACAAGATCGACAAAAGAGTTATGCGGATCTTCATCGAAAGGGCGTGGAATTTAGTATAGGGATCATGTATTGTTGCGAGTTGCTCCATGGAAGGGAGTTACAAGATTTGGGAAGAGAGAAAGCTCAATCCACGATTTATTGGTCCATTTCAAATTCTTGACCAGGAGTAGGAAAAGTAGCCTATGAACTTGCGTTACCTCCAAGTATGTCTCGTGTTCATAATGTGTTTCATATATCCGTACTTAGTAAATATGTGAAAGACCCGAACCACGTTATAGAATTAGAACCTGACGAAATAGCCAAGACTTAACGTATGAGGAGGTACTGTCAAGATCTTGGATAGGAAGGAGCATGTCCTACGCTGAAAGGTCATACCACAAGTTAAAGTTTTGTGGAGGAATCATGCTTATAGAGGAAATGACACAGGAATTGGAAACGGAAATGAAAGCGAGGTATCCTCACCTTTTGAAAACACACCGTGTATCGTCACGTCAATTTCGAGGACGAAATTTTATAAGGAGGGAGGTTGTAAGACCCCAATTTATTATTAATGAAATTTAATTTTTCTATTTATTATTTTGAAATAGTAAGGGTTGATGTGATTAATGTGGATAGTTAGGGTAAAATCATGCAAATATTTTAAAATAAGCAAGTTGTTATAAAATATTCATTGTTGTCGGGAATATTCATTTGGTCATGGAATATTAAATCGCTTGTGGAAATATTAAATGCGACAATGCCTTGACCATGTATGTGGGCCCCATAACTGAAAAGCGATTGGATGAAGAAAACGACAAATATAAGTGGTTTAAAAATAACTACGTAGTTATTCACAATTATCTTTGTTAAAATACTAAATTGGTTAAAACACGAGTAGCACACGGTATTGCACCAATTATTGATTCTTACGTAAAAGGCACTACTCAATAATGGTTACGATAATTCTTGATCGAGTATTTTATTTTATTGATTTAATAATTGCTTTGCGTTAATATTTTATATTCTTTGTTGTTTCAATAATTGTCATTACACGATATTTTAATTATCTTAGCAATAATTCATATTATCTGAATAATATTATTAGATAACATTATTGGCAATGTCTAGAAAGTTCTATCTAAGGAGAGGTTTGGTCACCTAATTGCTTGCGCCATGAAGGAGAAATTCTTATTGAAAGCCCCCTCTTTCCTGAAACCGCACAGTTTGTCAATATTGTGATTACTGTAATATTATTTGTGAATAATTAATTATTGATTCATATGATGAGGAAAATATTGATTTTATGTGGATATATATGGAGAAAAAATTTTAATGTGACAATTGTTGAAAATTGAAATTTTATCTTTTACGATAAAATAATTCGTTTAAATATATTATTATATTTTAATAATATAATAATGGTGATATTTTTATAACGAATGTGGGATATATGAGTATCTGAGGAGGAATAGTATTTTGTTGCAATAAATATTTAAAACATGTTAAACATGTCTGGTGGACCCCATTTATTATTGAAATTTGATTATAGCTTGTAAAATTGCCCGTTTATGGATTTCGGTCAATTTCTGTTTAGAATTTGGAAAAACTTTCTTCAGTAAAGTTGTAGAAATTGAATTTCCTATAAAAACTCATGAGATTCGAATTTTCTGATAGAAGGGCTATTTATTATGAATTATTGAAGTTCAAGCTCAAAATAATTGATTTTTGGAAGTTAAAAATATTTTAAATAATAAAAACGTTTTTGTTTTGTTTTGTGTGCTACAACATGTGCATAATGAGCTGAGATCAGATCTAGGAAGGTTGGCGTAGAAATCTTAATATATATATTAATATTTTATTAAATTTTACTAACTTTTGGTGTTACTAAGCATTTTCCTATAAATAAGGTGCTTAGGTTAGAATTGAAAATCACACCGAAATGAAGTTTTCTCTCTCTATATTATCGAGCGTATTCTTGTGAGTATTTTGAGTATACTTAGAGTATTGTTAGGCAGTGCAAGTTCCTTGACCTTATATACCCTATTCCAAATAGAAGTACTAATCTTTCGAGGTAAGGATGTTATTTTCTTCTCAAATGATATTATTTCTTCAATATCATTATCTTTGAAATATTGGTTGAAACTTTTATCAAATTTGGAACTTTTCCATGTCGGGGTTACTATTCATGAGTTACTATTCACGAGTTACTATTCATGAATTACTATTCACGATTACTATTCACGAGTACTATTTAATGAAGCGTGAAGATGTTTTTGGGAAATTTCTATCTTTTGGTGTCGAGTTACTATTCACGTATCTGGCACTATTCACGTATCTGACACTATTCATAGAAAAATAAAATTTTTTCTTTTTGTCCAAAATATCTATTACGGATACTAGCTTTGATTGTATCCATGTTTTGATCATTCTTGAATTTTACACCACTATGATTATTTTTGAGGTATTTTTGAACATGGATAAAACAAAGTACGAATCCTTAATCCTTAATCCTTAATCCTTAATCCTTGTCATTTTGTTTCACCGATTCGCTTTCTTTAAAATATTTTCATCATCCTCGGTCTTAAATGATGATATTATTGAATATCTTTGGCTTTAGTCAAAGATGAATGATTTCTGAAGAATATCTTTGGTAGTAGTGCAAAGATGAATAGGTGTTTAGATGAACATGACCAATCGATGAATATCTTTGGCTCAGGTGCAAAGATGAATATTTGATTCGGATGTATATTGATTGATGTTACAGGGATAAAAGATAGACGATGAACTTTTAAATTCATACATAGAAGATAGTAGTTTGCATTCTCT